>JTDE01003491.1:0-15518 GCA_014338405.1 Paragonimus skrjabini miyazakii
GTGTGAGTGGAACCGCAAGTGGTGCAGCGCAAGCCATTTGGGGTGATGGATTAAAGCGCAGGCGTCCTCTGGCTTCGGTCAATGTGACAGCTAATCCGTTTTGGATGCCACCAACCATGTCTGCCAGTACTGCTGATTCAGTGAGTAGAAGGAAGAAGATTACTACCGACGACTGTTTATTTTGCATTGGTCTGTGGAAGATCGCCGAGCAACTTGAAAGTGTGTTACTTCTGATAATTTGGGACTACGTAAATATAGACCATAATTGGCCATGCTACAGCCGCATTTTGTTGGTTCATAGTAATCTACGACGAAAAATGCAACCGAGACAAATAAGTGCACAATCATCCGTGCTACCCGTCGTCGAATAAGAGTCGCATTTTAAACTAATTCACTAGAGAACATAATGGTCTTCCACATTTTGACCAAGGACCTAGCCATAATAGATCAGGAATTATGCGATCGACCCGGTGAATACTGATGCAAGTGACAGTGACTTTCCATCAATATTTGGAGTGTAATATTGATGAAGTGGGAGGGCGTGAGTAGTTGGGGCCGTAACTGATATCATCGATAAAAAATAGTGTGGCTCGAGGTGGCTGATCAATTTGCATGGTCCAGCTAATCCTGTAGGATCGTTTTTCACTCGGAAATTTTGCTAATAAATGGGACCTATCAGCTTCACATCTGTGCTAAAGGAAGGCTCGTTTACCTGTTGACCAGTTACCTGTTTTTCCGTAACCTTAAGTAAGTCTAATTGGGCAACCCTCGCAAAGCCGTTATCTGCGACACCTCCAGCATACCAAGCCTCTTGCTCAATCCCTCACTTCTCTCTCCCTTTAGACACCAAAATTTAAGATGTCCGTGTGCGTTTTTGGAGTGAAGCACTCTATATGGTACGCTAGATAGGAAGTGTTTGTTGTTGTGTCTTGACTTTTGCAGTGCGGATACTACATCTCTCATGCGTTCCATTTTATCGACACCTAGTTGACCAAACGCCTCGATGATACACTGAGTAGGTCAGTAATTAGATGTCAGATGGATTATTCCTTAAGACAGTTAGAAGTCTAGAAGGGATATATGTAAATGCGTAAGGCGTAGCCTCATAGCAGGCCGCGAGGCTTGACGAAGGAAGAAAGTTAAGGAAGTTGTCGAGGAAGTTGCCAGTTCCCCGAAAACATTGTGTGACCACAAGTGACAAAGTTCACTTGTGAGTGACCTTTGTCAGGGTCATGCACGACTCCGGCTTCACAATCGATCTACGCCCTCGTGACAACTGTTGTTGTCATCCCGGCTACACACCTAGACTGTACTACGTAGACTTTTGTCTGGTCCTTTCCGTTTGACCTTGCTCGTTGCTAGTCCCAAACCCTATAAAAAGGAACGGGTTTGTGACCAGGTTGTCTTCGGATTGAGTGACATAAAGTAGCTCTGTCCGGAGGCCAGTCTTTTCTCTGTGTTCTTTCGTTAGCCTCAAGTGGTTGGGTTGGCCGGGAAGATACGTATTAATCGTGCATATTTCGTAGTCAGTCGTTCAGAACCGTTGAACGTCGTTCCGTTATCTACTGTTTCACTAACCGTTATTCCGTTGTCTGTTTACGCGCTCGTAGGCCTTATACGCAAGTTACAACAGAAGTGAAAACCACTTATGCTGCATCCACTTATCAGTAAAGTTGTTAGCGAGGCAGATGGCACCCCCCTCCAGAAAAACGCAATGGGTTTGACCACAGAGCAGAACTCTTCGAGGAATAACGTATGTGGCATTTTGTTTCTACTTTGTTACCGCCACAAACTTACAACGTAGTGCCCTGGTTTGTAAAGTTAGAACCACCCAGCAAAACTGAAGTCCACTAGTGCATTCCGGCTATCACGCGTAAAAGACTACTGATCCAGATGACCTCGTGCCGATATTTTTTGAGGATGATAGATAGACATTAGTGGGCGGTTGTTTCAGCTGATATAGACGACCAAGAACGTCAGTCTCTGTTGTGGTCACTGAACTACTTTGGTCCAACTCATAACTAGAGTTCTGTCATCCGTCGTAATTCGTCCTCTCGTTGCAGTTCGAGAGTCAGACACCAATAAGAAACAGGCAGGGTTTCATCTTGGACGAGGATGTACTGATTAGGTTTCCACTATTCATGAACTACTGTAGCAACGTAATGCATACCGCCGGCCAACTGATATAACGTACCTTTTCCTTTGCCAACGTTCTAATACGACTTGACTACTTGACCTGGGTACCTGCTATGTGGCTTCACCTAGTCTACTTGCGTGGAGACAAGAAGAACACGATTGCGGAAAAACACGCTGTATTGCCGACTACCAGTTCGACTAAATGAATAAAATGTCAGTAAATATATGTCATGAAATAGTGGCCAAATATGGCCATTTACTTGTTGAATCACTGTTTGCTTGTTTAGGCCACTTCGCTACCAAGTGGCCAAGTAAGGCCAATCCCATAGGCGTTCGTTTCTCGGGCTGGCTTGACACCCACGCTCACTTGCACGTATCCTCCTGGCGCGACACCCACGCTCATTTTTACGTCTCCTGCTAGTTGGTCTGACGTGTCCCTCAGTGCTTTGTTGATGTCTAATTTCGTCAGCCGTCACCGAAGGCCTGACTGGTTTGCAATGATGACTGATTTCATCGGCCGTCACCAATGTCCTGAGTAGATTGTTTTGTTGAATTTGCCTCCTAACACCAACACTTCCCACTTTTCTCAGTCCTAAGGATGCGCTCTACTTAGTCGATCAATGTGTACTTTTTGGGCCACTTAGACGCTGCGCTGTAGCGAACACGTGTGTGGCACTGGATTCCCACACTTCAATTGAAGTTAGAATCTTCAGTGAACTATCTCACACTTTCAGCACCAAGAGCGATGTGTGTCAAGGCTGTCCATTTCCACCATTTTTGTTTAACTTTGTTACAAACTGTCTGTGACACTCACAAAATACCGACGCGAGCCTTCTGCTTGATGGAAGACTGGTTAATCTTCATTGTGATGATGATAAGGTGTCATGTGAATATCTTCTAGCAGCGTCTAGTACAGTTTGTACTAGACGTCATTTCACACTCTACGAAATACTTCAGAATACTCTGTGCAGCCTCAAAGTACATCTGTGAGAGGCAGCGATGGTATTCGCTAACATGAGACATTTCTGCGGAAGGGCGGTCATCTCCCTAAACCTTTATGGTCGTTTATGTAGGGCAACTGTGAGTGCCGTGTTAACTTACGACTGCAAAACTCTGACACTCGGATTAAAGGACACAAGCCTTCTCTAAAATTTCACTACTGATGTCTGTTCGGTTGCTGGCATCGTTTGACACTAAAATATGGGCGACATTGGGTTTAGGAAGCCGATAGCTAGTGGTGAGTATCGTGAGATTTCTCTTCCTCCCTCTTCCAGTATACACAGACTCAGGTGGCTAGGGCATGTGCTAAGGTTGCCAGCCAGTCGTTTGCCATACAGAACATTCTGTTTCGATGTTGTGGCGGGCTGGTATAAGACGCATGGTTGATAGATGATGACCTGACGTAGAGAAATGAAGTGATGCACGAAGGACTTGGCCACTGTAGATCGGGTTTGTCTCCCGGGCTTGGGACTTACAGAGCTGGTGGCTGGAGAGATGGCTAATCAAGCTTAACGGAATAAATGGTTTCGCTGTTTCTTTGTGTTATCTTTGACATAAATGCACCTAGTGAGACGAGTCACTGAAGGCTGTATTGAAGGTGTCCTGCTATGATGTCTTACTTCCTTCTATGGTTCGGTTGTTTTTACCTACCTGTAGTCACCGTGATGCTGAATGTTTGGGCTGTTGTTTCTAGTATTTAGATCCCCTCCTCTTTCTCTTACCCTAGTTTTGACCGGAGCTTCTCGCCATGACTGTGTGGCAGTAAAGCGTCAGAGTGAATCAGAGATGTGTTATTTTTCCTGATGATGATAACACATACAGCAAGATATACGTGCTCAAATGACGCTGTGGAACAGAAGTGAGAAACGACTCAACACCCGCCGGCGAAAAATGCCTATTCTGAGCATCAGTTTCTGTACAACTGTAAAAAATCCGCCCAGAGTCAAACAGAAGCCATTGTTCATACAGTTTCCTTTTTGGGAGGATATTGAAGTAGAACACATCTTCTAATCGCCTATACGTACCTTTCTAATAGCCAACTGGCGGAACTAGTTTACTTCAGTTCAGTTGTTAAGTATGAATCCGAAAGAAACCACCAGCCCACGATCAGTCAGTACCCATTTATTCCATTTCATGTTGCCGGTGTACAGCAGGTTATATGCTGGGTGCACGACTATATGTTAGGAGGCGCATCTCCCAACGTGACAGCCAGGACGCGTCACGCCACATCGATCGGCCAGCCCCAGCTCGGATGGTATAGTCGTGGGTGGTGGTATTTAACCAATCAGGTTGCAGGTGTGCGGTCGAACGCCTGTGCGCTATCTGGACAGTGTTTTTTCTTGCGTTGCCCTCTGATGCCCCCTGTAACGTGATTTGCGCTGACACCCTGACTGCCATATATGACAGTTTAATTTGATTCGCTCTATATCTATCGGCCATCTATGGTAATCGTTTTGTCGTATAAATCTAGAGCTTGTGTGGCCTTAGTTTGTCTCGTTTGTCCAATAAACAGTGCAGACGCCTCTTCTGATTTCTCGGTTTTGATTCAAGCGACTGAGCGCGTAACCAGGGCGACGATCCAATACTAGGCACTTGTCGGAAATGTGCACGGAATATCACCCAGCCTGGATTGTAACCAATCCTCAAAAATCGATCACTAGCGCTATCGTTGCACATCCGTTGGCATCGGTCATCACATAGATGCCACCCAAGGTATTTCGAATTGTCTACTGAGTTGCCATCAGCCAATGTAAAACAGCCCACCAACGTATTTTGCCCATTGCCGAATGGCTCAAAGTCGAGTTACGTCATCCTCATCCGTGCCACTATTTAACATTTATTCGGTCCTTGCAAACGCCTTGGCTACAAATCAATCATGTTACCATTGCCCATTGTACGTTACATTTAGCCAACTTTAGTTATTTATAACATTTTACATCAGCTACATACTGTGCTTAGTGACCACCTTTTCCGAATATAAGATATGCAGGAGATTTTACCTTAGGAACACAGAAACACAAGAACAAAATACTCCAAGAGCAAATGGCCAACATCAAACCACCAGACTCAAAAATGAACGAGAGATCGTCGTACATTCCATCGCAAATGATGACTTACACACACGTATTTGTCCGTAATGACACTGTCAAACCACCCCTGCAACAACCGTACGATGGCCCCTATCTTGTCCTCAGTAGTCATCCAAAATACTTCACGATCAAGAAGAAACCATCTCGCTGGATAGGTTAAAACCGGCATACATTGAAAAACCTTCGACTAATACACCACAACAAACGATACAATTGTGAAGTTCAAGGATCCCAGCTGCCAGCAGTAGGACATGCATGTCATCAATAGCAGAGCAGTCAAATTCAGTGCCACCAATGCCAACTACTACGAGGTCTGGCAGACGTATGCGATTCACCGACCGGCTACTCTACTGCTTACATCGCATTTTGTCCCCAACCAAAACGCTGGCAGGGGTAATGTAGAAGCACACTGTTGTGTGGTCAAGTGTCCGGACGGACTTACCGTAGCATGTGACCAATATGTTATGCCCACACATCCACGGCTGAGCGCCCCCTATGCGCATTCATCCGCAATGACTTCGAACGACTCACAGTTTGCCAACGCCACTGCAGTCAATGTCATGGGCACACGCGCACACCCACGCAAGCAAACACAGCAACACACAACCAACCTCATCTTGGACATTAGCCTAGGACACGTGATTCAACCCAATGTGCTCGCCGGAGCTGACAAGACAACGAGACAATCCACACGTGAACACAACTCGTTTGGGTCTCTCGCGCGCCGGTGAACAAAACAGCTACAGTGCTCCGTGAACTACACAGTGTTTCCATCCTATAGATCACTACGTCGACATTTATAGGATTCCACCCAATGCTCCACTAATACACCCACGGATTACATCTCTGTATTTTGTCTGAACCCTTGCTGTAAGTGCACTTGTTATATTTGTTCGTTATTTACATTACACTTTTGGTTGCATATCCTTCTAATATAACTTAGATGTCCGGTTTTACCGATACTACTTACAAAGTATTGTGCTTTGCAAGCCAGCATCTAAAAGGCTTCATGGTCCGTGACCGTGTCGTCGCCTGGACGCCTTACGGTTTCTTCCAACCATCAGCAGCCATACTGAACAACATGCGGTGCCGCAGACGCTCCTTTGGCGTACGAAGTATATGACCCAACCAGCGAAGACTGTGCTCTTTCACTTGCTCAGTAGTTAATCAGTCGCAAACTTGCACACTCTCCGAATACGCGCCGGCAAACTGTCGCGTTGCTCACAAAGTCAGCTCATTTAATACAGACTAACTGGTGGAGATAACGATGATCAAACATCGACATTATATAGCAATCTTCCTAACGAATGGACCGCATCTCTGGTCCATAGAGAAAAACTCGGAACACACGGATACGCATTGTCAACTCTGTCATTAGTCAAAAAGTAGACGTCTTTGCGACGCCTCAAGCGATGGAGGTTGGCACATGCGCCAACAGCTATTGCTGTCCTCGTGGACACCTCATCAGCAATACTACAGTATGGGATGGTAACACTACTCAGATAGGTGTAGCAATCGAATGGCTACGGCGACCTGCTGGCAGTAACAGAGACTAGGGCAATACGAACCTAATCTTGTAACAACACTGCACTTTGTAGGTACAAAGTGCATACCGTTTGGACTAGCCATTTCGTTTAAACGAATCAGTAGGGTCCGCATATTCTCTGCAGAACAGCTGTGTGGAAACATTTTGTTCTCATGATCAACATCAATCAGCTTATTACCTCGTGGAAACTCCACTTCGAAATCCTTTGAACTTCAGTGATCTTTCCAGAATGTCGTCCATCACAATGTTGGAAAACAAAAGAGAGATCTGACACCCAGTTGCCTTTTTAATTTTGACAAACTCGAAAATTTGTCGTTTGGTTTTAGGTATTGGGCTGTTTGCCCAGTTTGGAATTTAGACTGCAAACGTTTCGCCACCAATAGAGGTGACATCGTTAGTACGCAGAAGTGTCGCGTATAGACTTAAGGTGTGTAAAATTCGATGAATGCCTGTCCTTATAAAGTACGGTAGTATGACCTTCATTCCAACTGGTTGCTGCTTACTGCTTTTGATTTTTGAGTTTAAATGGTTGGTTCTCGTCGCCTTTCTCATTGTAATCTGACTGGTTACTTGTCGCTGTTTGACCTCTTGCTGGGTCGGCTACTTATTGTTCGAAATTAAGTTCAGACGTAATTGAGTACTTTCTTTTACAGTCGATCTGGTCTGTTAATGCTGGTTCGGCTGTGTGCTGATGTTTGGGTATGTCTGACTATACGTCTTATCAAGGCTTCTCCTCATATTAGTGTAGTGAGAAGGAGCGATCGTGCTATGTTACTCATACCACTGTTATTCAGTAGCAGGGTCAGAGCATATATTTTGACATTGAAGTAGTTGCAGGAAAAATGCAAGAAGAAACATCGGAATGCAGCATCGCATGAAATGGTTCTTGGTACGTAAAGGAACGTAAAGGAACTGAGCATTGGCATTTGTGACAACCGTGACGGCCTGGGCCCATTACCGTGCGCAGATGAGTGTTTTTGTTTGTCTTGTTGAAACGCATACCGTGTGTTGCTTTTCTGAACAAATAACCCTTGCACCATTCGCTTTCTCGGCTCACAACACTAGCTCATAAATTTTGTCAAACTCATTGTCTGTTTACCACTTCGGCTGAAAAATAGAGAGCTTCCAGAAATTCTCTTGCATGTTTCGTGTTTTCCTGAGTGAGGTTGTCCAAAGCGTCGACGTTGAATATGTCCTGTTTGACTTCCGTGGATCTTGCGTCTTCACGACCAATTCGTGTTCATGCAGTCACGTTCACAGTTTTCTTACGGTTTGGACGAAGTACTGCTTGTCGCACGTGTTGCATTTACTTTTGTATACTACGTTTCATTTTAACAGTTTCGAGTCGGATCTTTGGTTTTGACAATACGCTTCAAGTGGTTGCAGTTGGTTTGTGCATTATGGTTGTGGCGTCCGGTTGCTAGATTCCTGCATTCCTTTCCGACATGTTTCTTTCGTTTGGTAGAGCAGCGCGTTTTGTTGATTGTTCCGTAGAGTTTGGGTTTCTTTGCTTGCGCAGTAGACTTCGTCGGATGAAATTTCCAGTGTTTTTGTTACGAGGAAATACTCGATAAAAACACTTCTCTCTCCCTCAGCTCTGCTGTCCTGCAGTACGTCTCTGTTCTTTCAAACAGAGTCTTGTTACGAATCCTTTCGTGAATGTTGCTTTGACAACTAAGGAATTGGTCGGTTTGCGTTTTCTCGACAAACTGGACTGCTGCATCAGGTTTCTGTCTCACTAGTACATTCAAAACAACTAGGTTATCTTTTTTAATTTGCACGGTAAATTTGGTGTCATCGAAAATGCTACCAGGCAGCTTGTTTGTACCTTCCGTTTCGCATGTTTTGAGTATCACGAATCTACCATCCACATATTGTATTCATAGTTTTGGTCTGATGCTTGACAATGCGATCTTCTCCAGATTTTACGTTACCGCTTCGGCGACGAATCCAGAGATGCACCATCCCATTTCAGTTTCTATCAGTTGTTCGTATGCCTGACCACCAAATCGGAAGTTAGTCGATAATCTTAGTATCACAGGGTTACATATACGTGGTGAACAACCGAACACATGAAACATCAACCCAAGCGGCCAAATCCACCAAAATTTTCGACAGCCTAAATCACTTTCAGTACTTCATATCCACTTATTTTGTTGTCAGTTCTCCCTCCTTTTACAAAACCAGCACTAAATTATCCTGCTGTAGTTGTATAAAATAGTTAAGCATCTCTCTCAGTTCTAAGTTAAGGGGTTAAGTTTATAAATGCTAGGCTGTCTGGGATGAGGTCAGTGGCACAGTGGTCAATAGGGCTGCCGGGGATCGGAGATGTAATCCTGATTGTTGCGAGAATATGCATCACTAACGAACCCTGTGAACAGCGAAACCCAAGTTCAGCACTTATGTTCGAAGGCAGCTGGCTGACCAGTCTAACTGAATACGAATGATGGGATCAAGTGTGAGTAGCGTCCATTATATATCAATCAGATTCTCAATGATTTTTGTGACTTTCATTCTGTGAGAGGTTTTACTCGTGAGGTGGTCGAGAGAAGTTAACGGGCTAGTTGCTGTCTTTTTCGATGCTTTCAAACAACTCGATTGTTGCGTTGGGAACAAAGCAGTGTTAACGTATGTGACCGCTGTCATCATCTCAGTAAGCATCAGGTGGTTCAGACAGACATTGGCGAGCGGGCGAATGTGGGCACACGTGGGTCCCACGCAAAATCACCTATTGTCATAGGATACGTGGTATCTCTCATGTCACTAGCAGGCTGATTCAGCCAGTATGTTATCGATCCGTGCAGGCCGGTGTATCCTCGTGGACTATAACAGGCGTTTGCAATGTTGCCATCAGGTCAACGTTTTGATGCTTAGGCGTTTTACTGTCGTAGCCAGGGTTGCTGAACGGCCACTCATTGGCTGTTTCTGGAGGAATGAACCGGGTTTCCTAACGTGAGACGGTCTCACCAGATATCGCTCTCTGGAGAATCTTTGAGCCTCCTACGATAAGTAAACTGCGTATGCCTGCAGGCAATTTGTTCTTAAGGTGAAATCTCTTCCGAATACTGGTCACTGTCGGGTGCCTGACTTGGAAACCATGGGAGTTTCTTTTGGATTGTCTGTTGCGTTATTTACGGTAGTGGATGCAGCTTTCCGTTCCTCTAAATGGATTGAATGTAATATAGTCATCTAAAACGATACGATACCTTGGTTTAAGTGAATTCGATGTCCTCGGTAGGAATTACATCCAGCCGATGGTTCACGTCGCTTTGCACAACCATCCTTCCAACAATATGTGCTTAGATAAGCGAACTACTGAAAAGACGAGTATTCTCCAAGTTGACTATCGAATATCTTCCAAGCAATGCTCTGTCATCAGTGATGCGTATCACAATGATGACAGAATGCACTGGAATGTGGTCCTTTTTATAGCTAAATGCTTTATAGCACGGGGTCGTAGGACAAAATGTTAAGGGTACCGCTCCTAAAAGGTTAACGAAGCAACCGTTATAGGCTCGGGCTTGCCTGACTGTTTAGCCATGGAAAATTCATAATCGTTTATATGAAACTACGTGGAACGTATATCGAATATTGAACGTTCGAAACTGGATAAGGTGAGAATACCTGACGCATGCCAGAGGAGTGACAACAATGAGCATAATGACCTATTCAACGACTGCTATTGTGTTTCACGGAGTGAACAGGACGATTGCTGCTCGAAAATATGGGTCCGAAATCAATGTCCAACCGGAACAAGAACAGGCACCATTGACAAGAGCAAAACTGCAATCTGGTTCCTTCTGTAAGGAATTCCTGAAAAATTTATTTGAGTGGGAAGATTGTAGTCAAACATGGTTTTCAGTATATATAGACTAAACCCCCCACCACTCATTTGTGTTTGGCTACTTTGATAAGACGACGTTCATACAGATCTGTTGAATATTCACATCAAAATTAGAAAGCCAGCATATGCTAATTATGTGTCTGGCTTCCGTTGTTTATAAAAAGTTACCAGTAGTACGTACACTGTTTTACAGGTGTGGGAAATCACATATGGCTGCACGAAACCTTTCCCGCTTATCTTTTTGCAGAACCGTTCACCAGAGGTTGGAGCGAATCCATTCTAAGAAGAAAATTCTGGGAGTATGCAATCTATATCGGGCTTTTTCTTAAACGGGGTATTTTGAGGGGTGTAGTTAGCAAAATTGTCAGCATTATGCCCATAATACTGTCAGTCTATTATTGCTCTTGCAAACCGCTAATTTATCCCAACTCCGTCTAGAGTGATCCTTTTTATTCATCCGTCTTTGTGTGGTGGATTGTCAGGCTGGAGGGGCGAGTATTCAAATACTCGGCGGAATGCCTCAACGCGGGGGAGGGAGGCACGTCCACAAACCCTCAACGATCGGATGGCGGACAACAGGGGCAATCGGATGAGTCATTGCTCGATCGGATCGGACCAACGGGCGAGACATGGCACGCAAAATAGGATGAACGACAAATTGGAGGTCGTGGAAGACAGTCAAAGCTCACAGTGGATAGATGGAAGACAACACGAGCGACCGGACGAGCCATTGCTCAACGAAATCGGACCAACGGACGAAGATTGACAGGCGGAAAACCCCCGGATAGAAGGCGCCGATCACCCACATGAACCACGCAGAAGTGCACACGATGCGTGAGCGGAAACCTCGGGGTGTTGTGGAGTAGAATTGTGACCCATAAACGCGAGCGCGCGCGTAGCATGTGAATTAGCGTGTTGGACAATAAAGACTGTGCTTTATTGGACGCCTTTTCGCTACAATTGTACTTGTCAGTTTTATGCCGTTACAGTAACGTTGATATTGGCATGACTAAAATCTTGGGACAATGTTCAAGGAGAATAGACCGAGATGACAAATGCATTGGTACACTTGCCTAAAAATAAAGAACGTTGCTCTCTTCATTGCGAGGTATTGGTCGAATGGAAGCTACAAGGTGTGCAATTAATTATCTCATATTACTCCAATGAGTGCTAACAGTTGTTTAACGATAAGCCATCGGCATCCGGCTGTATGCCTCAGAAGCATTTGATCATTGGTTTGACTGCAAACGTTGTTCATGTCCAAGATCCGCTTGTGTGTTCTCAACTTCAATGACAAGCCGTGTTTTCAGTTTCACAGTAGCCGCGTCTTTAAGATTGGTGAAAGTGTGCTAATTGAACTGTTGTTGTATTGTGTTTTATAGCTGTAGTAAACTACAACCATTGTGCCCGCGGTAGCTCAGTAGTAACGAGGCCTGACAATCAGTCCCATGGTTATGGCTTCAAGTCTGTTTGCGTCAACTGTTCCAGTTTAATTACGAACCGGTTTGCAGTATCCAGTCCACATGATAACTTAAATGTCATGCGAAGAAGAGGCTGAAAACGCAAATCATCTAGCGATGTTACTAGCAAAAACACCAGTAATCCAAACCTAAGTCTTTCCAGTTTAAAGGTAAGAGTGATAGCGAAAAACCCGTCAAACACAGAAGCTTCTGAATTTCACTGGGTACCTAACCCAAAGAGGTCCACGCTGATATATTATCGAATTGATCCGTTGACCAGTTATCTAGACCAGGCTAACGAAGCAAGTTCTTGGTTGATAAGGTCAGCCCACAGCTGTTTCCTTATAAGGAGTTGCGTCGATCGGTTGGCGAAATCCGTTTCCGGATTAGTCACAGTGATCGAAACCAAAGGACATCTGCGTATGACTCTCACCACAATTGGTTTATGTTGCTTCACTTGCGGTCCCATCCAAACACCGTATGCAGTGTAACCCCGAAGGAATAAGATAGAGAAGCGTGTGACCGGGAGCCTTTTCAGTCAAATCGATCAACGTTGGTTAGCCAGAGGATGTGCTAGTATGAAAGTGAAACCCTTATGTCTGGGAAACAAAAAAACATAGAGACTCCAATCGTAAGAGCTAATAAAGCAAGAAAAGTATTGAAAAAAACAAGGCAAAAAGAATTTCGACATAAAAGTAAATAGTAACGCATTTCATATAGGGTCCGAGGGGAAAAAAGATTTAAAAGCGAACTGCGAAACCAACCAAAACCTTTAACAAATAGTGCTCAAACAAAACTGGAGAGATAGCGGTCTACAATGAGGAGAATGGTAAGTGATTTTCTAAACGGCAGGGCTCGTTGACGCGAATGAAAAATACATGGCTAACTTATTTGCGCCTAAGGTACTCGTCATTTTTCATTGACGGTGTGGTATGAATTCGTATTGCATCGACACTTAGGCGATCGAACACCTCAAAGCCTGTTCACTAACATCAACGAATATAATCAAAACGTTCGCGCCATGATGGAAAGCCGAGTTGTAATGGGCATCAGGCATACAAAGTGTCAGCGAGTGGACAAGCAAACGAACATCACCGGGTCAAGTTGAGAATGGGAGCCATAAAAAAATATATATGAATGTTGGGGGTAGGAAACATTCCGATCATACTTCGACCTGCTTGCGATAATCTACGTGCCCGACTTTATCGACACCTGGCCATAGTAAACTTCTGTTCACCAGGATTTACATGATCGTACTCATGTTGAGGATCAATGGTTGTAAAATGCTGTTCGGTAATCGAGGTGACTAATCGTCTGTTGAATTAGGGACGGCATTCAAAGCCGTGAGCAATTATGATTCCTGGATCCAATGAGATTAGTGGTGAACGGTCTACCAAAACGAAGTCGGCCCAGAACTGTGGGCATACTTTTTCCCGTTGCCAGCTGCTTAAGTTTAGATGTGTGTTGGTTCGTAGGTGAAGAGCTCTGACGGCACAGGTCAGACTAATCAAGTCTGCTTCAAGATGCTGTTCAAACGCATGTCAGTGGCTCCGGTTGATTTCGTTTACATACAGACGCAAATCGATTCAAATTGAGAAACAGCATACAAAATAGAGCGATAGAAACCGCACCATATTTAATGAATGCACAGTCTACTTCTTTGCGGATGTCCCTTCGGTAGATGACTTACAATAACCTTGACGCACCTGAGGCTGACGTTAGTACGATGGCCTGATATGGGCTCGCTAAGGGATACTTGGTACCGCGCACTTCAGCTGATTTTATTGCACAACCCAAGTACTCGCATTGTCAATCTTGAGGGAAGGGGGTGATTTGATTTCGTAATCGAAACGCACTAGTTGGAAGTTACATGCAATGATGGATGAAATCATCAATGCGTCACTCAGTCTGGCTAGCAGAGTCAGAGTATGAACCCCGTAGATTTCTGAAGTTTATCTTACCAATCATTATTAGTACCGGTAAAAACAGGACTGAATGTATACTGTGGTTTTAACCTATGCCTATATATGACATCGTTTACTGTTTATGAATGTGCATCATTCAGATTTAGGTTTCAATTTGGGTCTATTCTGACACTATTCTATAAGGATTTCCCGTGCGGATGTCGTAAAGCGACTGTGCACTAGGTGTAACTTAATGCAAATGAACTGTTGGCTGTCATTTTGAAACCCAGTTGCGTTATTAAGAAAAATAAAGCATCAGAAGAAAATTAAGAGACTGCCGAAAAGTAAAATACTGCCCTTGGAATTTTTAATTGTCAAACTGGATCACGCCTTGCTCACATTCTGAGTCACTTTCAGTCAAGTCGAAACGTTCACCCTGAAAAACTTACCTATCACAAGTTGGGTAAACATTTGCATTCAAATGCTTATATTATCTTTGGTGATACTAGTGTAGTGAGGATGAGCGACCGTAATATACTACTGCTACGACTGCTATTCAGTAATAAGACCGGAGCACATACTTCGACATCCAAGTAACCGCAGGAAGAATACAAGAAGAAACATCGGAGTGCAACATCGCCCAAAATGGTCTTTGCTACGAACAGGAACTCAGCTTGGCGTATGTGACAACCGAGACGGTCTGGATCGAGTACCGTATGCAAATGAGCTTTTTGTTCGCGGTTTTGTTTAAGTGCTTAACCCATGTGTTGCTTTCTTGAGTAAATGACCCTTGTGCCATCCGCGTTCTTGGCATACAACACTAGTTGTTACTGACAAGCGAACAAATTTGAGATCTCTTCCTTGCGTTCCAAATCCTCGTGTATGTTGACAGCTGAATGCATGTAATATACTACAAGAAAATTTACTTATGAAAGTTTCTTCTTCCCCGTCAATCACTGACACTGACAAGCAAGCAGATAATTCTCAAGATTCAAATATGCTTCATATTTTCTTTATGCCTGCGGTTGCATTATCAACGACGAGTACGCCCATGAGGTGGCCAAATCGACACTTGTAATTCAAATTTTTAATGGATGTGATTTGTGCTGGCTGTACGTCTGGGACACGTTTATTGAACAACGGTTTAACAACCTACTTTTCAGTGTTGCATGAATACAGTTTGGGTTTCAGCAATGTTGGTTCGTGTCTTATTGAAAAATTTAGTTTTCACCCCAAATGCCATCACCTAACTTGTAGTGTGCACCCATAGAATCACGTTGAAGAAAAATTGTGTATCAATTTTCTTTTAGTTGATCTACTGATAATCTCATTCATTGTGTTTCGAGGAAGACAAATTATGTAGGTTTTAAGAAGCAGGAAAAATGGTATACCATCAGCAACACCGGTGCTTGTCATCACTCACCACGGGAGCTGGTCTGTGACAGTCTGGTAGCATGTGAAGTTCAATGACTGGCACTGAAAATGATTGATAAAGGGGAGAATTCACACCCAACCTTGCCTCTTACAACATGGTTAAGA
>JTDE01003491.1:15618-63389 GCA_014338405.1 Paragonimus skrjabini miyazakii
AAGAGAAAGGTAAGGTAGTTGTCGACACTATTGCATAACATATCTATTTACTGAAATGCTTTGAAAACAGAAATAAACAGTCAGAGAGTGCACAAATTAGCGGTGGACATCCCTGTTCATGAATAATCAGAAAAGCAAAAGACCAGCAGCTTCCGATTATTAAATTTAAAGCCGTACAACATATCATAAGCAAATTGATACGATACTGCTTTTTTGACAGAACATGAGCATATTTTGGCAACAAGGCTTGAACGTCATGTAAACGATTTGGCTGTATGATCGTTGACGGGTTCAATTGCTTTTAATTGAAGATATTCGTGATAGTTTTGAGGATTTTATTTTATAAGAATACTGCGCGAGATATGAGCAGTGATGTGTTGGTGAATTAGCTATGATCGATTCCCCAAAGCAAGAAAACTGATTGTACCATACCTACCCACCCCACCTGTTCAGTTAGTACTAAACAAAGTTCCCGTCACTGCATAAGCGTGGATGACCCATGGTACAGAGGTTGAACAGGAAAGCCTTGTTTTACAACGAATGTTTGTAGTTAACAGCAATCCCCCATTTATTTTCAACCAGCTAATATATATGAAAGTACCACGCCTTATCGATCTTCCCCCCCCCCAAAAAAAAAACAACATATTTTTGAAAAAGTATACCATTTTAATAGGACTGCTCATAATAACGGACATTACAGTGAGTAGCAGAACAAGTGAACCAACCTCCCATCTGAACCGTAGGCTGCACGATTCTGAACCGGGTTGGGATAACCCCAGCTGGAGCGATCTTGGACCACTCACTTAATAACCTGAAGATATGATAACCAATCTGCCACGTCGATTCGTTCACACCAGTCAGAAAGAGAACACACAATCCATCGGAAAATTACTGGTGAACGGTTGAAGAGTTTGGCTGCTATGACCGGAACATCATTCACATATAGACAGCCGGTTTACTTCGAAAGCATGATCCTTGCACGCGTCTCATTCCTTTTGGGGATCCAACCAAAGAGCGGATTCCGGTCCAAGTGTTTGTAAAGTGGTCGCGTTGACTTCACACTAGACGTGATCAGAATTCCACCATGATCGCATATTAGTCTAATCCCCGTTGGGAGAGCCCGGTGAGAAAAGTTTACCGGAATGTGGAGGCCGGCATAACAGAGTACGAAACGGCGCATCGATCGGGCAGTACCACTGAGTGTAAGCCAACAGTCCGTAACAAAACTGTACCCAAAGTAAATAGTCAGTGTTACTACCCATTAGATTTCATAACAGTAGAAATGCGTTGACGAATTGGCTTAGCCTCAATGAATTGCTTGAACACTAAGTTTTATGTTCCTCAAACGTGCCGACGTGATTACTTGGACTGCGTCCCGTCACGTTACGCACACCAAGTACCTTGGAGATAACCGCTACTCGGACCTGAAGCAGTGTGACTGGTCGGCATCGTTACCGTTGATGGCTGTATCGGGCTCAGCCAAATATCTTTTCCACATGAAGGTGTCCCGATATAGCTTTCCAGTGACCCCATGTCACGTTAGGATGTCTGACTGTTGGTTTATACAGTACGCCCCAACATAGCCTAGACGCAATGATCCGACCAAAGTGCATTGCGTTGCCACAGTGAAGCGAAAAATGATTGCAAAAACAGTGCACCGACACTGCACGAGCCTAGTTACAGGTCCTCCTGTAATGTGCAACGAAGTGGAGGCACTGAGGAACAGCATTTCTCTGAAGGACGAGGGCCAAACGCGAATCTGGAATAGTAACAAAAACCGACAAGCATGAGCCAAAGGCCCAGTAAGTCATGCCACAACTTACACAGTCGAAAACTAAAATGGCGCCAATCATACGACAGCGAACTGTATTACACTCCGACCATAACGGAAGAACAATTATCTACAGCAGCACTATTGGGAAGTGGTTGTGTTCGTGTAAACGAGGCATCTATGCTTAATCTGGGTCATGTTGCTCAGCTCTATCAGTGCAGATGATGTGGGTCAATGGCGTTACTCTGATGCATAGCTCGAAATTCCGTATACCACCTTCGTACTCCGACCGATGGCCTTGTACAAATAGGTCAGTAACATTTTAGTGCTCTGTGTGAAACTAGACCATATTCTGCAAACAATTTATAGGGTAACAATGGAGTTAGAGACAGTATGAAGTTGTATTGATTGTGTCTAGTTACATGCCAGCGGAATACAAATCCGAGACAGATGCTACACAGTAAGTAAATCCGGACAAACAACCAATTTTGCCACTTTGCATTGACGGGTGCTGTCGTTGTGTTGGTCTGTCGCGCCACTTCCAGAATAACTGGTGCAGACCGCGTGTTCACTCCCATTTCGGTGGATAATGTACACAAGTTAAGGAAAACCACTCTGTCGGCGCGCAGCAATCACGTGACGGACGCACATGCACAGACAAACCAGTCGAGTGGAAATTCACTGGACAATGCGTACCCGGTATATCCACTTGCGTTAGCCGCATTTCGAGCAGTCTGTCTGCCATGATACACTACCAAGTCTCAGTGGCGTGTCGTAAACTTTCGTTTGCCAGACTCGATTTGGACATCTGTAAACGTGAACCCTGGCACAGCGCTGGGACTCTAGCTTCTGCTTCCACTCTGCGCCAGGGTGGTCTGCTTAATTTGGACCACTTCGACAATAATGAGGGGTACCGAAATATTGTGACACTGATTCGCGGAAAATTGATGTTGGCATGCGGGCGTAGTCGATGCACCTTAAGGTTAAAAATGGTATAGTGTAGTATGGTTTTCCGTTGTGAAGTTGTGTGAAGTAGTTCGTCGCATTTTATCGAGTACTGAACGTATCGTTGGGCATTGTACATACCCAACCCAGTGGAACTACGGGACATTTAACCACACAGAGGTGGTGAGGTCAAGTGCAAAACAATTGTCACTTGGCATAGGAGGGTCTGGATTTTCTCACAGCTTAGGCAAATTTCAGTAAGCAGCCACTACTAGCTACATACACTATTTTGAACCTGGTATGGTAAAGTCAGCAAGCACTCCGTAATCGATTAGGCTCGTTGCTTTTCCTAATTGGTTGCGCAGTTTCGGTTAAGGAGGAATGATTGACAACTCGCACAATCCATACTGGCGCGACTGCGTAACTGCTTTTCTGTCTGCTCCATCTAGGCATGACCCAGACACGCACTATAATCGACCAGTGTGTGCTAATGACCGTAGAGAATCTCAAGAATCCAATAATCGAATTCATAGTATGTTTGGAGACCGTATATAGGATTTCCAGTTTCGAAGCGATTTATTCAGGCAAGGTTTCTGGGGTTCCTATGTTCTTCGGATTCATCCATAACGGTTGAGCTTGATCAAAGAAACGGTAGGTCGAGTTACAGGACTCGACCTACCGTTCATTTTAGCAGGGAAGTGAAATATACTTCAAGATGTAGGAAGGAAATGATTAAAAAAGAGGCCAAATAGGAGAACTAGAACCGCCACAGATGCAAGCCATCCACAGCAGAAAGCTACAATTTCGGAAAGTGTACATGAGCAGCAGGTTGACAGGTACTACCACACGAAATGGGTTAATGTCTATGGTTAGCTTTTGTTATGAGCCAGCATTGTATACCAAGCAGACCGATACAAATTGCATATGCTGCATCATTCTGAACGGAAACATTCATGTGCACACAGTGATATTCCAGGTACGATATTGTTACCACTAGCAAGCTCGCTGTGCGGAAAACAATTCCTTGCCAGATTGCAGATTGTTTCTTGTATTTTTCATCGATTGCTTCAATACCTTAATACATGCATCTGTATGACTACTCACGAGAGGCATAGTCCGATCGTTCATTCTCACCACACGTCGAATATTGATAATGAAAATCGAGGCCGTTTTAGTTCCTTGAAATCTCTTTTAAACTGTTTTTTTTTACGCGCACTAAGAATATCTCACCTAATTTCAACTAGTTGCGAAGAAAATAACTCATCGCATCTTTAAGATGCTCAGGGTACAAACGGTTACGGGCACAATAACAATCGTGTTTCGATGGTTTTCTCTTTTCTTGTCTCCACAATGCTCACGCGAAGCAGACCCACTTCTATCACACGTAAAGTGATGGCGCAGAGAACTCCGAAATTATACTAAACCTCAGCTATCAAAGGGAGTAGTAATAGGTGTGGCCGATGTCGCATATTGGGTTAACAAATCAAGAAAACCGGAACGACAATTGTTTCAGCGGCACTAAACAATATCAATTTATTAGAAAACGATACCCTCTTCTACGGAAAAACACTGTATACTATTGTTATTGGGCGACGAGCGTTCTGCGTCTCGATTGACCCATTCGTTAGGTTTCACGACATTGTCTCAAGCAACTCGGTTGTCTAAATCTGATAAGCGTTCAAACAACTTGTTTCAACCACTGCTACTCACGGGCAAATTTGACGCAGCAGGTAATCGTCATTTTTGATTGGTTGGCGCCGAGCAACTACAATTCCTTTCGTGTGTGTGAACTCTGAATAACTGAACTTTCATCAACCAGGAAACCGCCCTAGTCCCATCTCATTAAGGCGGACTTAAAAACAGGTGATACCTGATTGTGAGAAATCTGGGCTTGAGGCTAGTTACAGGAGCCGCGTACCATTACACAGTACGTGTTTTGCCGGATCGTACGTGGACTTGGCTACCCACCCATTCCATTGTCATGTGGAGTCCACCAGCTCAGCTTGCAGGAATGCGTAGCTCTCCTCATTGACTGGAACCTAAAATACTTTACGGCTGGGACCCACGTAATTGCTGTTTGGAAGGCTGGTTTGTTATTGGTCACCTAGGTCGGCGAAAGTGTCTCGAGATAGTTGTGTGCAATGGGAGATTGCCAGCAGTTTTCTCCGCATAAGGACAAAACCCGACATCCTCCATCCCCAAACGGAGCAGAAAGTGATCGTTCACAAATGGGGGGCACCTTGTCGAAAAGTTATTAATCAAGCCCATTAGTTCAAGACTCGGCGTTCATAAACTATTCGTAATGACAGTGCAGCTCTTTAGAAAATGAGCTTTTTTCATAAACGGACGTTTATTTAGCCATAATTACATAACGCAGATGTTTAAGTTTGTAGCATATGGTCAGATCTCTAAACCCTGCCTACCTTGTGCTGTAAGTTTCCCTATGGCCAGAGTGTACGACATATCCGACGAACAGCATCTTTTGATTTCACTTTCAAAATTGTTCATGGAAGCGAGTTACTTCAAATGTATTTATCCTTAAGAAAAATAATTTCGCACATAATTTTGACAATACAATGTACAAACACGTCAGCAACCGCGGATTTAAATATCATTCACAGATGATCAGCCTTCTCGTTCAGATACTTTACGGCCAGTCGAGAAACTAGTTCGAAAATGGAACTAGACCCGAATGTCGCTTTTGTCAGAGCCCGTCAATAGTGCACGTCCTTGATACTGCCAGGCCAAATTCCCGCGTCAACCATGTTGGCCACTTTACAACTCATATTACACACGGCAGACCAAAAGATCATATATATATAGAGCATACGCATATTTGTTTATGAGTGACGCTTCAGTTGTTCGATCGCCTCGAGATGAAGCACAGTAACTTCCTCGTTAACCGCAACCGATGATTCTGAGATTAGGGATCGCATGCTGTTGAAAATAACAGAATTCAGTAAGATTACTGAGCCGCTTAACCGTGGGGACGTCGTTCAGTGGTAAAAAACGGTGGCTAATTTATGGCATAGAGAAGCGACTGTACAGTCTGAACACTACTCACAAGTGGATAAGAATGCGTTAAGGTAGGGTGACTCGATCCTGCACAATGTGAAGTTAATGATGGTGACCAACACGACTACCTCTTGGAAGCGTGATCGGAGTGCAAAACTCAGCTGTAACAAGAATATACAACACGAAAGAGATGGAGCAAGGTAGAAACACTTTTTGCGAAACGGGCTGACTGGAAAACACTGTTGTAAAAGCTGTGACCAAAAGTACGTGTGTAGATCACTTACGTATAGGTCAGCTAACATATCCCAATTTTACCCTCACTCTGCCCGGAAACATTTTGTAAACCTTATTTTGATTAGATGTAAAAGAATGTACTGAATACCAACAATGTACAGCAATAAACCGAGGACACGAAATATAAGACTTCATCGATGGAAGCAGAACGTGACTTCGAGGTTGTTTCGGTTCAGCATTCTGAAACAGTCCAGCTATTCACATGTTGTATGAGTCTGAACGCCGAGCGTATTGATTTGAAGTTAGATGAAACATTGTATTATTGCACCTGATAAGTAAACTCCAATCATCGAGGAAAAATACCCGTGGTTCTAACACCAGTGTGTCCAACAATACACGACGTACAAGGTCGCAGTGGGCTGGAGCTCGAACGCGCAAAACAGCGACTTGCGTCACTATCACTGGAGTACATCAAACTAGATCCAGGTTGTGAACTGACCACCGCCCGTTTGATGGTTCCTCGATTTAGTTATTTTGACCACATCGGATCGCGACGAAGATTACAAGTGATGCAATCGAAATGACTATAGCAGCGTGTGACTTCTAAAAAAGATACTTATTTGGGCTGTTCGAACAACCGTGTACATGCATTGCCGATTCACCGTCCGCAAAGTACTGGTCCGAAAACGAATCTGAGCAGTTCAATCAGACGAGACCAACTCGTTATAGATAGCAAAGAGTGTGATAATCAGAATGCATAAGAAGTAAAACGTCACGATTTTTGCGTGGGTGCTGAAATTTCCCACGAAGAAGCAAGGCAAGTGAAAAATTGTGTAGATAGCCCAGGCAATCGGTATGCACTGTTGGAAAGTGAGAGCGAATTGTGCACACTTTGGGAAATCACAACAATGGAGCAATATGTGGCCGTAAACTCATGAAGGAACCAGAACACACACAAAATCGCACCTCAGCCATGAGAGACGGTTATCACGGATGTACCGAGGCAATGGAGCAGACCGAACGAATGGTGAGTAGCGTAATGTCAGATATTGAAAACACTAGAGACCATACGGATTATTTGTGTGAAGGCGTGTGTGCAAGAAGGCAAGTCTGGGAGTACTGGTAAAAAATCGAGCACACTAAATAAAGTAACGTGAGAAACAAAACAAAGATAGTTGCAACATAGTAAAAATAGCAGCACGTTTGAAAGGAAATTACCCAACTGACCGCAAGCAACGCAACACACTATTCCTAAAGAGTGAAATGGGAGTACGTTCGAGATTGGCAGTAACAGGAGATCTATTCACAATGATGAACTGTGCGGCCAGATACACAGGAACAGAATGATTCAGTTCAGTAGCAAATCGGACCCACTAAGATAATGTGATCATAAGCGAGGCAGCTGGTCTGTGAATTAGGAAGATGACACACGTGTTTGCTTGCGTCCGAATGTACTAATAATACAATTGACAGTTGTGTGTGACGTTTGACTAGCTCATTCTGTAAGAAAGAGAAAAAACACGAAGAAATACAGGTGAAAATTTAGTTGTAAGAGAAAAAAAACAAAAAGCACGGATTGATGACAAATTAGACCAACAACTCATATAGAAAAATGCGAATTCAGCTCAGTGGTACACGCAAAAGAGTTTGGAATTTCCGGCTGTGAAATAAATCTAAGTAAACTTGGGTAAATACAGTCTTAACACAGTGCCGTGCACCAAACAAATCTATCGAGTTTCTCCAACAGTGACGTACATTTTGAAAGGTATGCGTGTCGATCAATTTGGTTATTTAAAAAAAGCAAACGGTCCAAAAGCCAGTGGACACTTATAGAAAACGATCGCAATTCAACGGAGTGTAATAAATAATCCAAAACTGGGTAGTTTACGTGAGTCCCAGCGTCCATCCCAAAGAACGCAGTCTGTGAGCTAGTGCTCCAGGTTCAGAACAAAATTGTTGTAATCAGTTTACCTCACACTAAGCGATGCAAGAACGGGTAAGCAAAACCAACGCCAAAGTTAGTGAATGACAGAATGAGAAATCCAATTGAATATATCATGTTTCTCATTAGTAACAACAGTTTAATTTTGAATAGCAATAATTTTACACCACTTTTTGTAGACAGTTCAAACTAAGCATCAAGTAGGGTGACAAAAATTTATGCACGCCGGTTTGCTTTGCTTGGTGTTCGCTTAATCACTTCACGATACTACACAGACCCTTCATCCGTTGTCACAATTGCAATCTCGACTCAGTAACCCAGGAGCAATGCCACAGAATTCACGCATCTTGGGAGCTGTCAGGACCACTGATGACCATAAAATTCTACAACCTGTATTATAAACATATTCTTGTTATTATCGATAGGCCAATGTGTGGTATTCCATCACTCCGATTAAGCTTATCAGTGACTCATACACAACCATTACGAGTCGGAGTGGTTTATTGTGAACTGCATTCTGACAATAAGTCGATATTCGTTCAGCTTATTCGCCATGTTGTTACATAACGTACAGCTGGAACTCTTGACGATCAATGAATCCATGTTGATTGGGTCATAGATATCAGCGATGCGTGCGTAAAGAACAACTAACACGTTATTAAAGCCCTCCGATGGTAACCATTGGTTACCTTGTGTAATCAGCTCGATCGCCGTTGTGTGCGACATCGCAGTTGCTCACAACATGAAGACGAAATGTAGATTCGTCTAAAATTCTTGTTATCCTAATAAATTAAGCGAGGAAACTCCGACGATTAAAACAAACCACTGATTCGTATTACGTTGTCGACGACCAAGTTCAACAAAATTGGCCGGTTGAAATTTGGTCTCACTTAGACAGCGAGTGACTATGCAATGGGGAGATAAAAATAGATGCCTAGTCATAAGTCAATACCATTAATATGATCAGTATTGTCATCATTATAACAGCAACCATTTCGACGAGACGGTATTGTGACAGACGTTACCGTTCGCTGCAATAGTAACACGGAATATCCTAGAGAGAGAAAGATCGAAAGAAAAAGCAAGATAAAAGCGGAGCGAAAAAGGGTCGCCATTGGCTATGACATAATACCATCAAGTATAACGTGTATAATCAGCGATTAGAGCGACTGCAAGACTGCCACCGAATACATGATGCCCACCCATTCAACTCAGTGAAACAATAAACGCTTTCAAATTTCCTGGCCACGTCATTGCCAGATCTTAGGATTTTTTCAACTACCGATGGTTATGGTAAATAATGCCCGGTACGGTAAGCGCTTGTCCGGTGTACAGAGTATGTGACTCGACCGTCATATGTTGGGTGCTTCTAGCATTTGATCGACTGATCAAATCTTAAATTTTTTAAACAAGCATACGGGAACTATTGAATCACTCATCCTATCTGAAGTGAGTTAATTGATGAAGATAACGGTGGCCAAACAAAGCTGCTACCATGATACCTTCGTTACAAGCAAGTCGCGTTTCGAACCCACAGGCCAAATCTGATGACATATAAGTATTAAATATACACGCAAACTGGGAGGTCACTCAGAAAAAGTCTACACAAATAGGCCCTATGATCAATAGCAAAGCTGGAATATGCAATCCGAACAACTGACAGGACGACTGGGAACTCACAGGCAGTAGTAATGACTGCGAGTAGTGAAGAATCCCATAATTAGGAAGCATACAAGCATTCAGAATGCAAAGTACTTACGTGCATGGTATTTCAAGTACCGTATTATCGTCCGATTGAGTGGGCGTTGTGTCAGTATCGGGATTTGCGTTCGCATTCGCCGTTGCTAACTGTTCACGTTCACGCGTCGAGTTGGAGCCAGCCGTTCCATACACTACGAAGTGATCCCCGTTGTGCAACACTGAATGTAAGGCCAAAAACGGGGCCTCAGCTTGACTTCCAGAGTACGGCCTTCGCGACGAACTGTCTGGTTGAGAGACAGAAGAGGATGTATGATCTGAAGGATGAAAATCTAATTCAGAATCTGTGGAATCGTCGTCGAATGCGCTTAATGCAATTTGGGGTTGAAGGATACTAGTTGTATCGCTTCGAAGACGTTTACGTCTGCCGTGTGCAGGCTGAGTTCGGTCGGATTCACGTCCCCGGGATGCCCGGCCTCCAACACGACTTGCAGAAGAAGAGGCGTCAGCCTGTTCATTGGAATCTGATTGTGACGACGATCGAGTAGGTTGACTGGTTCCATTTGTTTCGTTGGCGATGGCAGACCACGCACGATCACGGACATTTGAGTGAGACACACAGTTATTCTGTACCTCAGATAAACCCTCCAAATCTCTTGCACCACTGTGCTCGTTTTCGGCAACCAGATTAGCGGACTCAAAACTATGCTCCAGGCCAGTAGCTGGAAGATTCGCGTGAAAATCCACATCATCATCTTGCGCACTGGAGCTGTCTGACTGTTGCCTGGCTCGTTGACGTTGTAGCGAACGTTCTGTGGACAATCTGCGTCGATCTGTCCGGTTTCTACGCCTTCGAAATCCTACGTCTAGACCGGGAATAACATAGCCCATATTGAGTAACATCACCTCCAACGGGTCTGCAACTGTCCGACGTTGATTACGTTCGGCTGCTCCGACGTGATCCTTGATCACACACGACTGATCAGGGTCATCCTATAAGCGAGGGCACAAAAATAATGAGCAATCAGTACGATGCCAAATGAGTGAAACGGCTCGAAATAGATAGCTGTGTTGCATACATCATTTAACAAGTTGCTTTAGAAAGAAAAATAAAACAGAAAACTTAACGGCAGCCAAGTAAAGGTTCAACAGTGGCTTGTGGTGTATATAAGCGATCTAACTGGGGTGACAGAAACGAAAAATAGAGATGCTCTTTGCAATTGAGTGCTTTTAAACTAACTCCAAAAAGCAATACAAATAAACAGATTGTGGCTCATTCAGGAAAACCACAACCGCCTGAAATTACGGGTAAGCGATTGAACAACGAATTGAAATCCATTTCACTACCGAAGTAATACCTATTCGAATAGACGTCAACAGGGCCACAAATCATGTAGCTAGACCCCGGTTGGTGATTTGCCAATTTGTGCCACCTGTGGAGCCGGTAGTGTTGGTCCCTCTTTTGAAGAGTTGAGTCTACCATACTATTGTGTACGTACGGTCCTCCAGTGAAACTACGAAACTTGGTCAATCCGCGCGGGGGAATATTCAGTAAGTGTTTGGCTTTGACAACCAGTGCATCGAAAGATTTATTCACACGTGATGGAAACAGCATTAGAAATGACTACATTCATCGGAACGAGCAGACTAGGTCGATCATGTAGTGTAGCAGCCTTGTTTAGCAGACTTCGTAGGCTCGGATATGTCTAACGCGGGCCAACTTATCGGTTGTCACGTCATAATCTGTTTGCCATTGTCAAGCGAGGTTGGCGGCAACCGTTCGGTGGTTCGCATCCACGCAGGGTTCAAGATCTAACAGTTATGACCTTCACAATTTTTTCAGTAGTGTATTCCCAGCTTCCTGTCTAAGATTCAAAGGACGAGTGTCTCTCAGCAGGAAAACTACTGAATAGGACTAGAATCGTTAGCAATAGCACCTAAGTTATGAACCGCAATATCACAAAAATTAAGTTTCCACACGGTGATTGTGTTACTTTTGTATCAGCTACTTTGTTTTACTTCTCCTATTAAACTTGTTACAAATTTAATGTAAATTACACCAAAAGGATGCGGGCTCTATGAAAACCTAGGTTTGCAATAACAACTTCTATAGCCCATAAAGCAATACTCACTGAAACATACACAAAAAGAGTGTCCCTCGCACATTGTCAGCTTTACTTAAAGCGACAGATCTTTGTAGTTCCTTGAAGGTGATCATCCGAGGAGAACCATCAAACAGCGAAAGCATACAATCAAATTTGCGTAAGATAGTATTTAATACGTTCACTACAATAAGTAAAGAAAATTTCGTGGTGACCTTTAGTCTTATCATCCGGTAAAGTGGATCGGCAGACAGTGCATTCATTGCCTGTACAATTTCGGGTTGTCTCCCAGTTACGCCAACGGAAAAGCGCCAACTTTTCATATATAAGTTGTTTACTTGTTTCGACAACATGCAAATGTAAGTCCGTTCCATCTAACCTTTGGTGGCTGCAAGAAACAGTATGAAGGGAAAGATACGATTCCACACTAAGAGAAGTAACATCGTCCAACCACGATGAACAGTGCACTATTGAAAGACTGATCGCACAATGAGATTTTTTTCTAAACTGGTTATCGGGAAAAAATCCCATAATAGTGGAAATACACTGACGGAAACAACAGTCTTGGAATACTAGGGGTGCCTACACGAATTGCGCGTTCAGCAACAAAACAGTTATTCGCGCAGATGCCTAGCTGATAAAGAACCATGAAAAGAAGAACAAGCCCTAGCTGAGAAAAGTGGAGGGAAAAGAACCTGGCTAACAAGAACAACCACGTGTGTATCCATCAATTTGACAACCAAGTGCCAAGACAAAATCCTGCCCGTTTTTCCATAATGTCTATCTCTCCAGTTGCGATGCGTCGACGAAACAAGGTGGATGACAGAACCTTAATTATGACTTAGGTCAAAGTAAGCCCCGCTGATTTTAGCGAAAGACTCTGAACGCCTTCGTAAGGATGAGAATTATCGTTGAATGATCCCAGTAGAGACTGGTGTCTTCCATCGTCCATATCAGTCAAAACGACCAACGCTTTCACATCATCTTTGAGAAGAGGTCGTTCATCTCAGCAGCCCTTCACAGATTACACGCGATGCCAGAGTTGAGGAAAATTACCAAATGCAACACAAACATAGAAGGAAACAAAAGTTTCCAGGAAGAAAATGAGTGATTACCTCGGATTTGGGTGACCATAGCCGAACAACTGAATCGATGCCTGAACTGGCCAACAAACAAATCGAAGGATGTGGCTGAACACAATTCACGGTAGAACTATCTGCCTCGAGGATGCGAACAATGTTCGTGCTATCGCGATCCCACACGAAAAACGAGCCACAGTCCGAACCACCAACGATATACTGACCGTGTCTGAAAATGCAATCAAAATCGAAACACAACTGAAGAAACCCCATCGCTACTGAGCATAGCCATATAATTCGTCTGACTGATAATGAACGATGGCTTGGAGGGCAATACGTTACTCTATGAACAATGATTGTCGTATTACAACAACCCAATTCAGACTGCTGCCAAGAAACCACATTCACAAGGGTTTAAAATAAAAGCAGAACCCCCTAATAAAATCTCACCATTTTCGAAAAGAAAGTAGTGGCATATAATAAAGAATTGAATGCCGATATGAGGCAGCTGTTAGGGATAAGCCCATCGCGAGTTCAGTATGCAATGTTCACAGGACTACGCCAAGTTGTGATAACAATGACCTGTAATTACGCTCTGAACCGCTAGCGGGATCGGAGTTGAGTCTAACAAATAAGCAAATTGACTGTGGGCATCTTTGGTTTGATGACTGACCGTCGAACGTGATTAGGCTGAGTCTTTAGAGAATGAGAAATATGGCGACTAACACAGTGAATTCGAAACACACGGAAAACAGACAGTAAGACCGTAGTACTTTGGGTTAAAAACGAATACATGGCAACCAGCAATTGGGAAATACAACTAGTAAGGGGGAGAGTTGTTTATTAGAGGAACGATATGGAACCGATCCGTCTGGGGACGAAGGCTGACAAAAAGATGACAGTTTTCAGATCCAGGTACCAAGAACGCGAAGACTATACGACCCGTACATACTGAAATTATCACAGCAGTGGGACTGCACGATAGGCCCATCTGACCAGAAAGTTTCGTCAATCTACGACTGCACATTTTCTTCAAGGGGGTTAACATTAGTTGGAAAAGGGAATTATTAGTTCAAACTGTGTGATTTAGTCCGTAAGTGACCATGAGAATATCGCGTTTCAGCGTTATCATTAACGGTTAAGTTGCTCGCGAATATCAACTAGGTCGAAATAAATAAACTCGGTGCGTTTACGATTTAACACAGAAAGCTGCTGCGACATTTACAGTAAGCTTGGTTTAGTCGTATGAATGAATCAACCACCGTTCGTAAGAAGTGATCAAACGATCCGTCCACTAGTGTCAAGGGTGAGAGGCATAAGTGTGACGTAGTTCTCCCATCACTATTGTGGCGGTGATCCGTTCCAATCGAGCAACCTAGCATAGAAAGCCTACATGCAACTAGTGAGCCTGAACTTCAAACATCGTGAGAGTACCCTGATTTGTTGAGCCTGAGAAAACAGAATATGGAATAGGTGAAACAAAGATAGGAGAGTAACATCCTAGAAATGCCTCCGTACATCATATCACAATTCATGCAGCATAGGACTGACCTTTTGCCATACTCATATGACAAGCCAATCGGGGGATAAAAACCAGTGTGTAATGTTGCTGTAACGAAGAAACTTTATTAGATCCACAAAAAGATTGTGTAGGAAAGTGACCAGAGAAATAAGGTTTACCGGCCAAGGGTGTAGGCAAGTGCGATATGTGAAAAAACGAGCGGATCTGTTGCTGTGGAACACCCTATGGATATGACTGAGGCAGTTGTCATATGCCTTCGGCGATCAAAGTAGTCTGGATTCCCTCAGCCAGTCACAAGCTAGGCGAGAGGTAACAAAGGTCTGATTATGTGGCATATTCCGAGTGCGAGAATGTTCCCATCATACACAGAATCCAACGAATACTGAACCCGAAAGGTGAAACACAGAACAGTTAACACCTACTAGATGACAACTTGGAACCGGTAACCGATATGAGTATGCACTGTAGGACAAACCAATGAATGTGAAGACGTACCCGCCGAAAAAGTTAGCCTCTTTTATATCCGTAATCGCATTGCAGTGACCAAGGAAACGTTTGGTGTAATCCGAGGCATTCGCACGCCATTGGCGTTCAAACTCGTGATCATATCGGCAACAATTCGTGACGCAGCCGATACAGGAACACAAGGGTGAAGCTATCTCCTGTTCGTCCGGCGCATTCTGAATGTCCGAGCAGAAACGAGCGGGAGACACTCGAATTGTGGTCGTGTGTGCTGAGTCCGGTTCAGGTACGTCAGAAGAGTCCATGTGGACGGCGGACGATGAGGAGGTGGAGGAAGTTTGCGAGGTGTCAGAAAACGATGCAGAACCATTCTCTTGAGATATGAGGTTAGACTGCCGCAAGACCAAAAACTTATTGAGATCTGGGAAGAAAACGTCAAATATGTGTATGAGGTGGTCGAACGAGAGGGAACGGAAGAAACAATATGATAGCACGACCAAATACAGATCGCTCATGGTAAGCATAATGTAATTACGAGCCTATAGCTAAAGCAAATAGTATCTGAAACGAAGAATCCGTTAGCATCAAAATTTCTGAAGCCAAAATGAAAGAATGTGTAGGGCGACCAAGAAACCGTTTTGACATGAGTATTTAGTAAGTAGTGTGAAAAGCTTGTCAGTTAAGGAGCTATCTATTCACAAAAAGTCTTCTTCGGCTGAATTCGAACCAACCTCAGGAACCACCTGCCCATTACGCAACATGTTTCCTATCAGCTGAACAATGAAGCCAGGCCGGAGGCCTAACAATATCACAATAGGTCTCCATTACACAATAATCTCATTATGTGTTCGCGTTGGGAAAAGTCTATTTTCTTCCAAAATAGTTTATTTTTCAAGATATCTTCAGAAAATAATTTGTGATTTTGAATTTTATCTTGTCGTCCCACAGCGTGCTAAGCTTAACTTTGACGCACGTTTCTTCTCCATCTCTGATTGGCCCATTCCACTTTTAAAGCATCAATTCAGGGAGGATCCTTCGAAGCTATTCAAAGACTATATATACGCAGACGCTGGTCTGCTAGGTTGCGTTTGGTTTGGGAGCAAACACGTCCTCGACTGAAAGACAAGGTCGTCTGTGTTCCTCTGGGGTTTTGGATATCGTTACGCCGTGTGTTAAGTGTCCGTGATCTGCATATTTATGCGCTAGCCACTTCTCGTTATTGCTCACCAGCGAATCATAACAATTCGGTGTCCTCCAAATTATTCAGAAAAACTGAGTATTGGAATTACATTACTGGTGAACAGTACGACGAATTTGTCAACTGGTACACGTAAATGCCACTCACATTTGACCTTAGCTTTCGCAACCAGAAGAGCACTTTAACCGACCCCTTTTGAAAATAAGCAACCTCTTCGGGTTCCAGCCCTGCTAGAGCTCATCGGTAGCGCACATCCTTGTCACGATCAGGGTTTGAATTTCTGCTCACGTTCTCATGAGGCAGTTGTGCTGGTCATGGCGCCACTGACTTCATATGGGGCCCGACAGTAGTGATATGAATAAACGTTCAGCCACATTTCCTTGTCAAACAAATTTTCTGCTACCTATCAGTACACAATATCGCTCACAAGGATTGATGAGTTACTTGAGTTCAACTTCACTAGAAAATCCATAGAGTCAGGTCAATGATAGAAGTCCAGGAGAAGACTGCCGTGTCTCCTCTCAAGGTGGGCGGGAAAACTGGAAGATACTCACAAACCAATGCAGCTACGTATTTACATAGGGTAGGTCGGCCGTGACTAACGTGGGAACATTAGCGTAGTGGTAAGTATGGTTAAAATCCTGAGCTCTAACATCAGCGAGACTCGAATCCACCGCTTTCTCTCGAAATGAACCAGCAAATAATATACTTGATCACGAAAGCTGGGGTTAAGTTTAATTAGTGTTCAATGTCTGTCGGCTAAAACACCTACTACTAACAGCTGACTGGTATATAGCCAACTAAACCCGTTACCATAAGTGTGAGGATGACACGGAATCCATGGGTAAACAGTCGAGTCCACGTATGAACTAGTAAAAAAAACTGTGGTGAATGTGAAGCTCAGACATTAAAATGATTCTTAGTAATACGTGATGCCAACATAAAACATATGTGAAGAGGACACGCAGTCAAATCAAAACGTCTAAGGTAGCTGACATACGAAAAGTCTAAACTAATGTTACTGAAATACCTAAATGACAGATACGAAATTTACGTGTACTTTTTCGAAACAACATTATTGAGAAGTGATATACCACGCAAAGTTTGATAATGTTCCAGCCACCTGGGATGAGCTTCTTTAGAAACGTTGCTGTTGTTTATATACTACATTCACCGCATACCTATAAAGCAGTTACTACACTTTGTCGTTATCGTAAATGAGTAAAGCACAAGTCTAACCTCAGTTGTCGTTGTTGTACTACATCAATTGTGCCGCGATTTGGTAAGCTGATAGCAAAAGATGCAGTCAAAAAAAGTAATGAAGCGATAAAAAGGATGTTGATTTTTGTGAAAAGTATTTTTCAGCCTACTAATGCCTAAAAGTTTGGTATAAATTTATCTGGAATACAGAAACAGGGTGTTTAATAGCGCGACAGCCGCTGTCACCACTCCTGTTACGTGAATTTATAACTTGCACAAAAAGCTGATTGACAATCTCACTAGAACCCTTCACAAATACATTCTTAAAAACATAAAAGTCCTTCCTTCAAAATAAAGCCAACGATCGCGGTATGACCCAAAAATGAGCCATGTGACAACCGAAGGAGTTCGTGGATGGGAACAGTACAGCGAAAATGGAGAACACTCATTGTTGTGCGCTTTCGACCATTGGAAAACCACCTGAGCATTCCGTAAACGTACAACGATACCTGGAAATGTTGCAAACAAGTGCCAGCAATTACGATTTTCCCTTAATGAAAACGCCTCCTTCGAAAGGAAACAATTTTGATCAACCAGAATGGACAAATCCCCGGAACGATCCGGAAGTAACGTTCAACACTTTTACGTAACCGACATTCAACCCATCATGGTTACTGGATACTTGGTAATCGTAACTAATAGTTTAGACAACTATCCATTTCCGTTTTGAATGGACGAGACTTCAATGATACAGTACACCGCATTTTCCATCGTATAACACGTTTTCGGACGAAGTAAACAGACTTTTAATTGGATTAGGGAGCAATAAAGAGGAGGGGATACTCACGTTATATCTCAGGATCAAGGCTGCCCGTTTCGGTTACTTCAAGGCAAGAAATTTGAAACCTGTCAAACCGTCCACCATTCCGCACTTTACCATCGCAGTTTGCGGGCGAGCAAGAAAAGGAATTATGTCCAAACGCACCTCTTCGTTCGTCCCTTTTTCAGTTACTTCGACGAAAACAGTCTTCGAACTATCAGCCCTCCACTTCCTGATCAGCGTATTGGTCGGACCGAGCCTGAGTGGAATGCCTTACTAGACCATCACCAGATTAATTAAAACGTCCAGGCGCTATACAACCGGAACTTGTTTTTACCAATCCAAATAATAGTTGACTATAAGTATTCTCTTATTCTCCGTTTATTCACACGCAAGGTTCAGACGTTTTCATTTACTCACCTTGGAAATGATGGGGCACTCTCATGGATGTTATCCATGTAGGCGAATATCGTGAATGTGTCTTCGTATTGTTTACGTCGTGACGGTTTTCACTGTATGCTGTACAATACAGTACACTACACTATATGGTACACATTTACAGTTAAATATCAATCTCTATAATACGGTGCAGGAGACTAAACTGGCCTCTTTCCACATGATTTACTACCAGTTTCTTTCAGTTTCATGATTATTCCTGACACAACTTAATGATTTTGTTACCAATTTTTATCAGTTCGGTGGAGTTTCTGATCATCTCTACAATGTCGCGCTACGTGTATTCTGTGGTTTACATAGATTTCATCCGTTCCAGTTATCCAAGTCACTGCATGTAACTATGGGACCCTAGGTGAACCGGAGTTAACTCGAATGCCATATCATGTGTCTAGAAATATGGCAGAAGACCACACCTGGATTATCATCCGTTGCGAGTATGAACGATGTAAACTACGCTCAGTCACAGACGACCAGTTTAAGTAGATCCCCATTTCTTTACCGACGTTCGGACCCACATCAACAAGATGGAGCTGGACTGTGGCGTGAAACTGCAGACGACCACCGCTGAGTGTTAACGTTTGTTCAACATGATACAGTACTCCAACAAAAGACTATCGGCAAATGTGGCCGGGAGATCAAGTTCTGGACAAGTAACCCGATTCAAGCGATTTTTTTCGAAGCATCCCATGTTTTGTTCGCAGTGAAGTGACTGGCCTCTTGCGTGACATTGTTCATTCAAGAAGCTTATATACCAAAGATACAACAAACGGAGGCACAAAGGAGACTATAGTCATACAGTCAATTCACGGAAGTCTATCAGTTGCAGTTCAAATGTAGTCAGCCCCGGAAGCATGCTGCAAGGTCGAATTCCATCTATGCTATACTCAGAGTCGATTGTGCAAAGTAACGGATATACATTCCGGTGACTATCAACAAGTTTCCGATGCAGTTTCAAGTGGACGCTGTTTCCCACACCACCACCATCTCGAAATGTACCTTGAGAACAGATGGCAAGTAATCAGTGTCAAAACGCCCACACTGTACCAAACGTACTTGGATGCTCCGAAACTTAACGATGAGATAATCTGTAATTTTTCCATGACAATATAACATTCAAAGGAACACGCTACCTCGAAAATCGGCAGCAGCTCAATATATTTGGCTCAGATGGCATAAATCAGCTTTGTGATCTAACGGTCCCACTTAACACCCATATTCCGCCTGTGGAGCAGTACGCTACATTACCCGTCGTCTGCAACGAGTTGGACCAACTACAATAGCCCGGAGTAGCTCAACCACTCAAACATTCGGTATGGGCCTCGGCGAATGTGACAGTGAAGCAGTCAAACGATGCCATCCGTATCATCATCATCATAGACAGCAATACATCAGTGGTCCACACTGATGCTTAACTGCCACATGCCATCTGTATGTGTGCTGACTTCTCTTGAGGCCTCATAGACGTCCTGGAAACCCATCAGTCACCGTTGCTCTTTCCAAAGGATCTGTTTGCAAAGCTAACCGGTGGCATCTGTCTTGTCAAACTTGATATCTTAGAAGAGATCCATTTGCGAAAAATCTGGACTTCGGCTGGATTCGAACCAGCGACAGAAACACCATGCCCAAACGCGGCAAGCGCTCTACCAGCTGAGCTACGAAACTTGATATCGCCAAAATCCATCCGCAAGTGGAAGCATCCGATGGCACAAAGGAACTTCTGACAATCAGCGTGCATCGACCTTTATTCAAACACGATCGGCCGCCATTCGGCGCCAGAACTGTTCTGTTGACCTTCTGACAGATCACCGTCACCATATTCACCGACATAACAGGGACAGGAGCACACCTGGATAATATTGCCGTGATAAAGTCGAACGCTGATCAACTCACGACTAGAGTGCATAAAGTCCATAATCGCATCCGCCAGGACAGGTGCTTATTTTCCATGTTCTACATTAGCATCGACAAGAATGGCCGCAGCGTAAATTCCATTAACATAGAGGCCATCAACAAAATGCCGCCTCCAACAGACAAATCTCCACACCGCTTATTTTTGCCAGCCAGTACAGAACGTTCTCATTGGTCACGCATCACGTACCAGCACGCTCGAATGCACTCTTGGTACAGTATCAAACCTGTTTTTGGTCACCGGGGTACAAACGGGCTTTTGACAAAATCGAAACAGCGTATTGATCATACATGATGGTGAAACACTACGATCTTAAGCTGAACGTTGCTACCGCACCTGATTCCACGAACTATTGGATTGGCGCAGAGAATTCTCACGTGTTTCCCGAAGGATCTGTAGATTCAACGGGATCCCTGACGTCAGCCGAGAAAACTACGGTCAGACTGAGAAGAATGGCATGACGATCGTATTTGCCGTCAAGAAGTTTCACCAGATGCTTTTCGGTCGTCACTTCCTGCTAATGACGAATTGGAAGCCAATGCTAGCTGATTGGATCGGAAAACTGCATTCATATGTACACTGCAAATCGACCGCAGCACTGGACAACTACGTTGCTGAATTATGACTCCAGAATGCAGTATTTGTCCACAACATCCACCGGGCAAGCCGACGCATTATCGCCCCCCATGAACGCACAGGTATTTGAACCGGAAGTCAACTACGTCCTTTCAAAAGTCACCTGGGCCCTCCAAGTTATTTCAACAATGCTTTTAAAATCGACCAAATGAGTCCACACGCTTCAAAAAGACATGGGGTATCATCGCACAGTGGCCACAGTCCGATTTCCACGGGGAGTACTAACAATTGGTGAAGTGTCACAACCCGCCATCAACTTCGAAAAGCTACACCCTATTTGGTGAATGCACGTTACATCAATCGAATTTCGTGCCAAGGTAATGCGAAAAACTCATGCCAGACACAGAGATTAATCAAATGAAGCTCGAGTATGCAATCATGTCCACTGATGAGGAATGGATGGTGGAATGAAGAATTTAGGACGTATAAGTGCAGTGTGTACATTAACTTCAAAATTCCCATGCGAAACACTATCACAATACTGGCCGATTCCAAAGAATCCAAAGTCACGTGTACGTGCGGATACGATATCTTACTCATCGTGGCCTGAAGTCCTTACATAATGCTATATGATATCGGATATGACGATTCAGTATATACATCAACTACTCACTAGAGTTGATTACCCAGAATCTCTAGTGACGGCCAGCAGCACGTAGTTCATGTCACGATTCTTCCCCGATTTGTGTTGCAAGACTGGAGTCAATCACGTCAAATCTCCAAAGTGCAGTGTCGCCGCAGTAACTAGTGTTGTAATGCTCATGCACCTACGTGTGCCGAAATCTTGTTGTCGACTATGCAAATATAATCTATGAAGACTGGGCATTGCAGACCACCTAATCCATTTGTTCATCCAACAGTGTACAAACTTGCAAATTTCAGCCAAACTGATGCACTCCATAATTTGAACCGCCGTTCAACTTCGTAAAAGCAAGCGAAATGAAGAACAGTATACAAAGTAAAAATGTAAAACATTTAGGAGGTTTGGACGATCATACGATTTTAAGTGCACCACTGAAGACAGTCTGGCTTCAGCATCCAGCTCTGATGCTGCATTCGGTGGTGCCACTAAAGTCGGTAACTGTATGAGAGACACAGTAGCATCAAAATCTTTCGCCATCTACTAATCAGCTGTTGCGCCACTACGGTCTATCGTGAAATACTTCCCATAGCATCTACGGCTTGCTGTTCGTTGAATACTGTAACTATGTGATATATGACAGCCAACTTTAAGGTGAGGAAGTACAGTGTTCCCAGTCGCCACTATCTCAAGTGAAACGAAATAGTACAGCAATATCATCAGCTTTTCTCCTGAGCTCTCGGGTCAGCAGGACAGATCACATCTTGCTGTGCATCTTCGTCGCAAAAGAAAATATCACCATCAACACGCCCCCTTATTTGTCAACGTAAAGTTAACTTTATTATTACATATGACCGTTTGTGGATAGAAAGATCGAACTGAATATCACTCCACCTTCCCATCTGTTAATATGTGATGTGTTGTCTGCCTTGCTGTCGGCTTCGTTTCGGTAGCCACGTTGCAGCCGTGCAGCATACTGCTAATTGTGGATGAAATACATGAAAACGGTCGTCAATGCGGAAGCAAACGACCGCAATTCTCAACTGCGATGGATTGAGCGGTCATTATGCAGAAACGGTGGTAGCTATTTCAATGGTGAGGTATGACAAAACTGGCCTTCATGGAAAGGTAGATTCGTTCAGAAAGAATCCCCTAAGGGAGACTACTGTACTTCCAACTAACCAATGAAACACCCGGAAGTCACCTGAAACATTCAATTCACTGCTTAGCAAAACAAGTCTGAATAATTAGTTAGCCAAAATTTTAACATCAACGCACGATTACAAATCAACCACCCAGAAGTAAATAACTGCAATGAAATAGTCTTCAGCTTACCACGCCCACCATCAACGGGCCTGTGTTCAGCTTTGTGCTCGTTCGGGCTTTTCTGCTCCTTAGATTCCTTGGTCCGGGTTGATTCAGCTTCCTTTGATTGTATCTCACAGTCTAACGAGTGGAAAAATTTATGCAAATTTAGTCCATTTGAATTTTCCGTCGCGTTCGCTTGAAGCTCGGTTCCGTTTTGACCGAACTGGTCTACAGACACCGAAGAATTTGGAGCACCAGGGCCAGATGAAGGGTCCAACTCGAGCTCAGTTATATTCGAAGGTGGTCGAATCCAGTGGGAATACTTCTGCTGGACTTTGTCCAACATAACACGAGCCTCACGGACCCAGTCCAACCGCAAAAGGCAACGGGCAGACAGAAGAAGTGCAGTAACATGCATACAGTCATTCGACTGAACAGTCGCAGGAGATTGATTAGACCGAGTGAGATTCAAGGTGGTCTGACAATCAAGCAAAGCACTGTAGATATCACCAGTCCTACAATATGACAAAGAGAATACAAGATCGCCAATCAGTATATAAAACGCCGGCCCCGCTTGACAGCATGAAAACAAGCGTTTGTATTTGAGGATGCCGGTTTGAAGAGGCCGATTCTAGGTAAACTATGCACTATGGAGCACAAGAGTCGACCAAATGCACTCGTTCAACTCGACTAAGCGACTCGCACGGAAGTAAACCGATCGACTTAACTGTTTGCAATAGAAGACATACCAGCAACAGAAAGATAAAAGACACAAGGCCAATCGTCTAAACTGTTTTCATCTGTGTAAACAGAGCAACATTCTGCTAATTGCTACTGAATGATAGCGTCCAACTGAGCTTAATGTACACTACTACGTCACTATATCACGAAAAGAAAACACTGTATCCGCTTCAGCATCCACGCGGCCCCTCAGATGATGAGGAATCCAGTTCATATGAGTAAAAAGTCAGTACCAGAAAGAAAGGTGATTTTCAGATATGTCAAATTGTTTTGAGTGTATCGCTCTTTGACATTTTTGATTCAACATCATCGCAGTCAGATTGTAACCTGATTACTAACAGCTAAAACAAGAGAACATTCTGCCTCTATCAGTTAATTGCAACCGTTACCAACGCTTAATAAAGCAATGTATGGAAGTGTATATGCTCATTCAGAAACTGTTATCCAGTTATTTATAAACTACCTAGTGCAATAACAATACTGGTTCTTTCATAGTAAAGATGTTTTCGTGGAAGTCAGGAGAGTTGTTTTCTCTCTCACATGATTCGTTTGAAAGCAGTTTTTATCTCTTGTCAGCAAAATTTCCAGAATTGTCGACGCCTGCATACTATCCCATCGGTTATACTGTTCTCGTGTAGTTTGCCTTGGTTTTTAAACAATGATGTTAAATTAATGAACAGCTCCATAAAACGTTTGGTGCAGTGCAACAACACTGCACGCAAACGCTTTTACTAATGTTATTGTTGAACTCCATATGGAAGCACGTAGAAAGTTTGCTGGCGAAATCCATAAGAATGTCACCCTCCACTTCAATACCTATCTCCATGTCGATTGGAACCTGTAACAAGAGTCGCACACAGATTTCTGCACGCTCGCATCCAAGAATGCAATTAGCCAATGATTACTTATCTAGCTAACATTTTAGCGATCAAATGGGTAACAACATGAACTCTTGCGTCAATTGGCCCAAGCATCAACAAAGTTGAAAGCATGCGCTTGCATCTTCACTGCAACACCTTTTTATTAGTGTTCAACATGCGATGGTACAGGTGTCACAGCTCGGAAAGGATGTTAAGATAACATCCAATTGAAAAAGAGTAAAGTTAATTGGTAGACAGTATTGAAAACATGACGAAGAGCAGTAGTTTTCTGATGTTAAGTATAAAGTAACAGGCCAGGCTATGATGCTCGGACAAATGGTGGTTTCAAGAGACAGTAATCAGGAGCGTGCTTATCGGGGCGGCCGAAACGTGAATTAAGCGTCAGACGTGGCAAACAGTCGTCGTTGGATAAACAGAGATAGAAAGAAACGCAAGCACGTCTGTGTACTTACCAACCTCGCCTGAGTAGAGCAGTGGCGCGACCGGTATAGAGCTGTGGATCAGTAGGCCAGCGCTGAATCATCTCGTTGTAGGCCCTTACGGCAGCCACGAACGCTTTGGCTTTGATCAGACAAGCAGCTTGTATAGAAGCTTGAACTAAAGCGGGACTCGGGGCGTACTTATCACAATCCGAAGTCTCATCAGAGCGACAACGACCAGAACGTCCTAGAGCTGGAGGGGAGGATGCGATAGTAGTGCGTGCGTCAAGTGAGCATGAGACGTATGAATGTGCCTTAAAATAAGTGACAAAATTCCATCCAATTATCAGCGCACAAATTTTAAACTCAAGCATATACTCATGAAAGAGTGAGTATCCAATATGCGTTTTTGCATTACCCACCAAGTTAGGATAAGTTCATTACCAGTGGAATATCATTCATTAAAAGAAACGAGAAGTTCATATGACGCAACCCAATGGTAACGGAAATACCGGAATGGTCCAAACACGGGAAAACTCAAGCCGAAACGAAAAACTATCACACAACATCCCTTCGTCACTATCTTCGTCGACAGCAGTACATAAAACGTCGACTCTAATAAGTTGACGTCAGAGAACTGAGAAACAAATTCTAAGATAGTGGGGAGAAGGGATAGGACTAAATCAACGGGAAATCTTCATTTAAACCCAAACATTTTCCGTCGATGTTCTCATAATTCGTGCTGAGTCGTGCCCGACATAGTGTCCTTCCAGTTAGCACAGCAAAAAGACCCGACAAGATAACGAAACTTACCGGGTGAGCCAAACCATTGTAAAACGGCCATTAGTTGCCGTCTAGTTCATCAGTCAGATACTATAAAAGCACGCAATATTAGATGAAACTGGAACAGACGTAATCCCAGGTCAATCAGCAAAACCATCCAATAATCATGCGAGATAGTGATAAAGTGAGGATGTGCATCGAGTAGTGTGATCGATCACAACTGAGACCGCGTAACAAACAATCAACGAATGTGGTGACGTCATTAGATAAAAAAATCAACATTACAGACACAAAGCAAATGACACGCCATCCCATGAGATCGAACATTCCATCGACCAAGATAGGTGAACGTGCTGATCGACAGATCTAGGTGTTTTGTGGGGCGAGAGATTTTGATTACAGTCCGGTCCTGATTTTTACTTCAAAGGAGACCATACAACATGGTACCAGGAGAAAAGGAGCTACCAGACAAGATAGCAGTCAATATTGGACAACAAATGGTTCGCGTTCCAGAGCCGTCGCACGTGAATGAAAATACACTAATTGAACGCTGGAGGTTATGGAGAGTCAAATGACACGACTTCACGATATTCATTTAACTCGTGCCATGCCAACTGGCCATGTTCAGGTACACTTGCAGATGAAGCTCGGTGGGTGCTTAAAACATTACATTTTGACCTACGTGAAGATGTAAAACTGGACAGAGGAATTTGAACAATTGTGTGGAGGTCAATCAAATGAGACCAGCCAGTGTATCCTGTTCTTTAGCCGGAGTCAGGTGCCCAAGGAATCGGCCGATATCCATAAGACGGACCTCAAGTCAATGGAAAAACCATGTAATTTCTGTAGTTGCGTGAACAACCCACTCAGTCACGAAAAAATAGTGATGGAAATCTAAAACGAATAACTCACTCGCAGATTTATTCGACAGAAAAACCTAGCACTAACGCAGTGCATCAGTATATGCAACAGCGAGGAGGTGACAGAACTGCAATGGAAACGGCTGAACGCTGAGAAGATGGAGTAACTCGATATGATGAAGTGGTCCAAGTTTGTCAATACAAAAATACTGACTTTCGTCGAAGCCCTTAAGGTTTTAAGAAAACAGACAAGCCGAACAGAAGAAAGCTTGTCCAGCCTAGAGACGAACTTGCATGAAGTGTTCGATGAGGAATCACTTTGTTCGTCCATGCAAAATGGACGCCACTAGGACGAAGGAGTCCGTCAAAGGTCCTGTTATCAATAACACGGAACACCAGAGAGAAGGAAAGGTTTGTGCCAAGCTGACTGTCAACAGTTAATCGGTGAAAGTTCAGCATGATTAAAGAGTCACTGTCAAAATTCCACTAGCAAAGGTTTGCGGTCAGATCGCAGTGAAGAACACTAGTAGCGAAGTACAGAGGTGCAATGGTTCTCGACTGCGACTAGAAGGCGTGATTGTGATGGATGTGATGAACCAACAACAAAAAATGCAAAGAAGACACCTGAATTTCTATTTATGAAACAACACCTGATGCCTAGTTTTTATTTAGGTGCTATCCAGTTTCTAGGACTTGTCCAGTTTAACTTTGATTCGTTTATTTGTGCATGCCAGACCACTACATTTTTGACCGACGCTCAGTCTTGGTATCTACTTCACGGAAGGCCATTCAAAAGAACCGAGACGCCGTCTAAGGTTGCAAACTATACAAGAGACAGCATAAATACAAGAGAATTGTGAGAAGCATGACAGCAGAAATTCAGGTAACCTTACTCATTGTGCGATCTGTCTGTGGGAAGTGAATAACCATTACGGCGTGGGGAACAAAGTGATTACACACCGAACTATTTTTTATTCTAACAGATTGTAAATAAACAAGAGTTGCAAGTGGGGGTAAGACGACATTTACAACACGGTAATGTTGCGGTATTTCCTGGCCAATCTCACAGATAACCCAGCCTAATACCGACAACATTCACTTCCCCGGATAACTGTCATTTCTTCTAAAATATCTAGTTACCGACTATGTGGATCACAAGGGTCACTGTCCGGGCAACAACAGCGATCTACAGTGGTAAATCATCTGGTTACTGTATTCGTCTCGTTAGAGTGTGCTTGAGATGGTAAGCGATTAAGTGGAACCTCACAAACTGAACTCGAACGACTTTCACTACCAAATGACCGCTTACTGGCCAATCTTTGCTTGCCCATCTACGCACCAGATGCGTGCAGTGGAGTGCAATCATCGACAGTCGAATGTCTGGAGGTGACTCATAACCTTTATTCCGAACGACCAAATTTCACAACCGCAGAATAACACCGTTCTAATAGTTGCCTTACACACGAAGCCTTTAAACTTGACAGAAATGTTTATCTGTTAGCAAAGATGAACAATGTTGGCGAAACTCATCGTGGCCTTGAAGAAACAAGCACCTATACGGCTACTCTTATCTCAGCTGCTGCCAATTCAAATCCGTAAGTACATGAACCATTAAACAACCTCGACTGCCTCGTAGTCTTGTTTGAAATCCAGGTAACCACCGGAGACAAACTGAAGTAGTTCGTGGAACGCAGAAAATCGCCCAGAGTTATGTGACCTAGTTAAAAAGCATAACCAATATCTGCAAGATTTTCAGCGGGTAGGAGGTTCACGCCGACTTTTCACGAGTACCGTAAACAGTACCCTGGTGTTTCGTTAGCGGCAAATTGGACAAAAATAAGTAATGTGCAGCCCACAAGTATGCTGCTCTTGATTCCGTACCACCTAAATAATTCCTGGTAGAGTGTGCTTTGAAATGAAGTAGGAGAATGGAGTGTCGATAGACTCACTGAAACACGCACGCCTTTGCAGCGGAGATAAAAGAAGGTTAATTTAGTCCGGCAGAATTCGACGAAAGGTGAAACGCTAGTCTACACACCCAAATGGACATAATCCCATCTGCTCTTTCCCATTTTCTATCTTCCTGGTTGCAGAGAATCGACGAGGCAGGATAAGCGCAGCAACTCCAGTTATCACTTGTGTCAAGCTAGTTCTTTAGTGATCTTAACTCCATTCAAGATTATTGTAGGTAGCATCAATTTATCTCAGTTCAGAGGAGGGTTACTAGTCACTTGTGTTAGCTTAAGTAGTTGGGTAAAAGAGTAGAAAAACACCTCACCACTTTCCACGGAAAATGCTAGCATGAAGACCCCTACGATTTGCAACGTTTACGCCTAGATGCAATCGCGAACTTCAGTACACGTACGATGTTTCCAATTTAAGGATGAGGATACTCCACATACATGTGGCAGCAATAAGGAAGACGTGAGAGATCAGTTAAACTCCCTTTGAAGAGTTCTGCCAGCTATTAAGACCTTTTGATTTATTACGGGTAAACGTCACATGTTGGCCGATGTTTCACTAAGTGGACAGCTCAAATTAGTGGAATGCATCCTCTTGAGACACCTACTAGTACTCCCCGGAGCAGAGGCTATTTCCAATTCCTCAACCTCCTCGGTTAGTCAAGCTTCTCGAGGGGAAACCAGGCTACGTGATAGTCAGGATAACACGAAATTTAGACTGCTGTCAGTAGTGTCAGCATGTGCTTTGAAGTACTTTCAGGAAGCTAAGACTTACAAGGGAGAATCGTTACAGTACTTAACGAAGACACTCGATTCAAAGGCCTGCGTTTCAAGGTAGCAGATAGACTGCAAACTGTGACCTCTTTCTGAGATGAGGGTTGTGTTTTTCCAACAGCCAACCGGAAAAAACGAGACAGCGTAGTTTGTCCACCTTGCTCGACATCAGTGACTCTGCAGATGTGAACACCACTTCACTCACCCCAACCGAATCCATCGTCAATATGCACAAACCACCACATCGCGTTAAAACCCACTTTCCTAATGATGACCAGCAATGAGTGAACGGTGAGAAGACTAGCCCGTGATGAACAACGGCGAACGGCACAAACAGTGTTAACAAAGAACAGTACGCAGCCGATCAGGATACACGGAAGGGTTCTCCAGTCGAACAATATCATGGGCTCAAACGAGCATAACCTAAACGAAGTAATCACCTTTTTACAACACTCAATAATTACAACGGGTGATCAATGAATATGAGTGCACAGAACAAATAAACGATTGACTTAACACCAGAATTGACTTTGATACCTTCTAGAGAGCCATACAACAATGCGTATTGGTCAGGTCAGCTTGTCAAACTAATCCAATGATCAGAAGACACAAATAATCACATGAATTCACTTTGCACAATCTCGCCAGTAACAAAAGTGTGACTAGCATTAAAGCAGAAAACAAGACACAAACAAATTGATTGAAAGGATAAATCGGGCTGAATCGTGAGTAAAAAATGCAGCTAAGGCAAGCAAATATTAGATCCGTTGTTTTCAAGCACACAGAACCAGCTGCTGCCTACGGTTGACCAATACGGCTTCGATATACATGAGAAAATGTGAATCATGATCGCTCAACAGGGCCGTAAACAATGTGGCATTACTGGTGGATAAGTGTCTTGCAATAGATAAAGTGGCATTTCGTTCTCGCGCAGTGTTACTCGCTGGGGAAGAGCCAATGCATATCTCAACAACTCTGGGACCTCCTGAGATTTAGGTTCAAGCGTCCATTCTGTTCAACCGATGTAAGTATTCCCGCAGCCGCAGGAAAATTTATAGATACAACGGACGGTAGAAAAGATGACATTTCGCCTTCTGACAGGGGTTAGAGGCAACTTAGTCGTTTGTAGCAACACAACAAATTTAGCTGCATTATACATGTGCTTCAACGTAGCCCTAATCATCTTCCTGAGTGCTCATCAAACTGTCACAACTGAGGTGGACAGTAGTTTCGGAACCTCCACAATCATGATTCTAGAAGAAATGAGTTTTCTTCAATTCCGGATAAAACATTCCCAGGAAAATTTTCACGCGAAGAGCTCAAAACAACAGTGCAATTTCGCCTGTAGTCTATACTCACAGCATATCAGATAAACTGTAAGGCGACGTTTGTCTACAATGGGAGCAACGCAGAATTCGTGAATGGTCCTGTTCCAGTCGGCTTGCAGAACAGTGAGCATTCAACAGATCTATTCGAACGACGTTTAATCAAGATGTCAAACAGAGGTCAACTATTCTCTAATTCTCATTCAAACGATACTAATGGACTTGAATGAACAGAGTTAAGAGGTTGAATTGCTTTTTTAGTTTGCTCCGTTTGTCTAATCAAGAACATATCATTGGTATACCGTTTGTGCAGATTCAGTTCTTTCACGTCTGCTGAACGTCAGTAACACTCCACAACCAGCCCGATTTTTATTTAGGTTCTGTTGTTTTCCGTCTTCACACGTTGACTATTGAGATGAGTGTGCGAAATGAACTCACATCGTAATTTGTCTTCTGATCCTCCACTCAAATGGCTCACAGAAATTTAACGTTTTCAGTCCAACGATACTGAAAAACAACTCAGAATAAGTGGATGTACAGCATGAAATGCATAGGACAGTTTGCAGCACAAGACCAGCACGAGCAAGGCATTCAGGTAAAACGAGCTGCTCTCCTCCGTCAAAGACTTCCCGTACTTTCAAACGCAGTCGTCAATAAATGTTCGGCGCAACGGGGTATACGAGCAATGTAACGTAAGTTGCTATGGTTACATCTCATCTGAGATATAAAGATTCGATAAAGTACTAACGAAGATGATATGTTGACAAGATATAACGAAAAACTTTTCCCGAATACCGCAAAATACTGTTGAAAATACAGGCAGGGTACGATTTACCAGTACTCAAAAGTTTGATGCGATTTCGGTTTATTCGGTTCCACTCGGTGTCTCAAGAAAAAGCCACCAAACTGAGTGACAATTCATTGTTTAATTGAATTTCATTTAACCGATTACTCATCATTCCAGGTTGACCTCCAGACATATTTCTACAACGATGGTATAGTATTCAGGATAACTTCGGTTTAGCTAGGGTCCCACAGATACATTACATCACTGATCGCATCTATTTGGATGGATGGAATAAATGAACTCTCCGTAAACCGCAGAATACATGTAGCACGACATTGTACAGATGGTCAGAAACTCCACCGAACTGATAACAATTGGTAACAGAATCACTAAGTTGTGTCACGAATAATCATGAAACTGAAAGAAACTGGTAGTAAATCAGGTGAAAAGAGGTCAGTTGAGTTTCCCGCACCGTATTATAGAGATTGATATTTGACTGTAAATGCGTATCATATAGAGTACTGTACTGTACTGTATTGTACAGCATACGGTCAAGACCGTCGCGACGCAAACAATACGAAGACACATTCACGATATTCGCCTACATGGATAACATCCATGAGAGTGCCCCATCATTTCCAAGGTGAGTAAATGAAAACTTCTGAACCTTGCGCGTGAATAAAGGGGGCATAAGAGAATGTTTGTAGATTGGTGAAAACAAGTTCCGGTTGTAGAGCGCCTGGACGTTTTAATTAACCTGATGACGGTTTAGTAAGGCATTCTACCCAGGTTCAGTCCGGCCAACAAACAAATCAGAAGCTGGAGGACAGATAGTTTGGGAGCTGTTGCTGTGGAATTAACTGAAGTAAAGAGGCGCATTTAGACACAATTCATTGGAATTTGTTTTCCACCGCTTCCGCATTATGATTCGCTTCTAGCACCTCCGTCGGCTGCTAAACAGCCTAGATTTAAAACAAATCGGGTATGTCTGGTTCAGCTGAACAAATGGCTTTTGGGGAATACGTCGCGAAGCACGTGGTATTTAACGAAATCATTTGTGGGGGCGTGGATTGAGATTAACAGTCAGCTTTTTACGCAATCTGTATGAAAATGTGTCCGAAATGATAGGGAAAGTATATCAGTGTGACTGGGCAACGCGCACTTTGAATGATTCATTTGCAAGTTCGGGCGAAAACTACACCAAGCTTCCGGACATCACCTGCAGTTTCACAAAAATAATTCTTACGAGCAAAATAAAGACCCTCGCCAGTTACTTTGAGACTGACATATTTTGTTATCACCTTATTGGATCTTAATGCTGCACCTATAGAACAATCGCAGCGATTCATATTGGGCTGCCTATGCACCCCATTGCACCAGACGTTTGTCGACGGCTGTATATGAACGGACCAAATATCTAATCACTTAGAATGAACAAAGAAATTTGTACGTGTTGGTTACGGAGTGCGTCGGTTACATGCCCAGTTCAATTCAAATGTGTACAGTGCACACCGTACACTGTATACAAAATAGGCTTTACAAAATATCGCAATGAATCTGCTGACCAGCGTCTAGGTGCATATATCCGTAACAAAATAGAAACTTCAAAACTACGATACAGTAGTACTGAAGGTCAACAGGTTCACTGAGACGCACTAAACTTCAGATGCAATTCACATTCAGACGTGAACGTCGCTCAGTAATAGCGAATCTAATGACCGCGAACTGATTGTAATTTTAACGAACAGCTTTTATTTTGAATTGGTCGCAACGCTCACGGTGACATGCCTGTTGGAGTAAGCCAGGCGTAAAGTGCGTATCACAAACACAACGCTGAAAAGAAAACGTGCACATGGGCAATCAGCATCGGCTAGTGAGTTTGTAATTCGCTGCCCGTTCAAATTGTCAGAATACACTCATTCAGAGTGAACACAAAGCAACTTGTCGATAATGTTGTCAACTTTTAAGTATCGACCTTTGCCAAACAGTGCCTAGTCACTTAGTCACCATTCCACTCGACTCGACACAACTGAAATGCAACTGACACGTTAACCATCAAAGAACAACAGTAGGCGATTGATTGGAGGATGAAAAGAGCAGTGATAAGTCACGATTTTGCCGCAAGAGGAGTATGCGCATAGAAACTATAGAATGATCGATCACATAACGGCATGGACATACACACAGTGCAAGGTGACAGTGATTCAGTTCAGCATGAGTTGTCAACTGTTTAAGTAAGAGGAGTAAGTCAGTCTGTCCAGACCACACCAGGAATGATTTGAGTTACAAGGGTTTACTGTATGAGCATTGACCGTCGCCGCTCCACGTTATTACAAAGGAAACCTTCACGACGGCAACGTTTGATCAAACGACGAAGTTCAGGTAGTTTTATACAGAGAACACTGACTATCTTAGGGCAAGTACACTTATTGTGTTGACTATCTTTTTGTCCGGGCTATAAGGTCCAGCCAGGAGGGGTGACAAACAGCAAAATCGCGTAGCAATCGACTAATCTAAGGACGAACGGTATTCAACAAAGGCCACCCAGGCGATCGATGTCGAGAAGCGTGCATGAGTAGTCAAAAACGCAGGAAAAACCGTAACTCTTTTGTCATCAGGCCAAAGCATACTACCGATGGTAACCGTTTTGTCAGTCGGCGTAAATGTGCACGTTTGACATGTGCAGACTGCATCGAGGAGTGTGAAGGCCTTGACATTGAAGCTTGTCTCCAGAATAATATGTACGATTCTTGGCTGGGGTCCGCAGAACGATTTTCAGCTGTGGCGCTGTTCAAAATGGGGTGCAGACTCAATGTCGACGGCGCTCCCGCTATGACAAGTTTCGTGTTATTTTTTGTCCCGTTCCTGTCAATTTAGTGCTTGTTCAGGTAATTTGTTGTACAGGCAATACTTAATAAGATGTGATGTTTGACATATATGCTGTGCACGGATGTATAACTTGTAAGCACACAATGAAAGGTTGACGTCGAGTGAAATTATTGTAAGGGTATACCAAGAACCACGAATATGTGACAACAGCAATGACAACGATGTTTCAACTAACTTATGGGGAACCACATGTGGAAGTCAGAAAAATAGGTCGCAGGGACGGTTTGCTTTCTAAAATCATCATCATCATCATCACCATAACAGCCATGAACCTGACCAGAAGGTATTGTGACTCGGGCCATCCCTCACCTCAACAGTGACGTGGAATATCCCAGAAATGGAAAACGCCACTAAGAAGTTGGAAAAATTAGGGGGGAAAAACTAAGCGGAAAAACGAGAAATGGTATGGATACAGGTACGCCATTGACTGCGACACATCGCCATGTCGGATAGCGTCTCTAATCGGTGGTTTGAGTGATGACGGGGACCCCCATCCAGGCAGGCAACATCCACACATTTTGCTCAGTGGAGCAGTCAAGGTCTTTATATTTCGTGACCACGCTGTTGCTTGACCACCACGTGATATGACCCAACTGTTGGTGGCCTCTTATATAATGCTCGGTACAGCAAACGATTAGATGACATACAGAGTACGTGACCCAGACATCGCAAGCTGTGTACTGTGATTAGCTGACCAATTGATTGCGCATCCCGAACGTTCCAGAATACGCGCCGACGAACTGCCACATTGCTCACGCGTTCAGTCCACTTAATATGGATCAACTGGCGGAGACAATGATGGTCGAACACTAGCCTGTCGACATCTTCCTTGCGAAAAGGCCACGTTTCCGAGCCATGAAGCAAAACAGAACGCACACAGGCATTATATACCCTTCCATTCAGCGACAACCGAACGTCTTTTCGACACCACAGATGACGCAGTTTGGCAAAGGCAATTAGTGTCTTTGCAATCCTCGCTGATATCTCATCAGCAACATTACAGGCTGGCGAGATAGTGCTACCCAAGTATGTGAAACTGTTCACAGTCGCAAGCGGATTACCTGCAATAAAGAAAGTAGGAGTGGAAATGCAAGTCTTGAAGCAGCACTACACTTTGAAGGTGCAAAGCGCACTCCATACAAACCAGCTCGGTCACTCACCTTGTTCAGCATGGTCTACACGTCTTCGGCAGAGGGGCTAAGTAAGACAATGTTGTCCGCGAACTCCATATCGGTCAATATAGCGCCAGGAAGAAGCTCAACAGCAAGCCCACTGGACTCCTGAAGCGCACCCTCCAGAATGTCGTCCATGACAAAGTCGAACAGGAAGGGAGAAATCGGACACCCCTGACGAACACCACTAGAAGTGATGAACGCCCGAGACAGTTGACCATAAACTCTCACTCTGCTTGCAGAGTGAGCATACAGTGATCTCAATAGATTCAGGTATTTCTCTGGTACTCCCTTGCGAAGGAAACAGCTCCAGGGAACGTTACGAGCAACTGGAGTGAAAGCAACCTTTAGGTCCAAAAAGACCAAGACCGTCGGTTGCCCATAAGAGCGCCGCTGTTCCAAGATCCGTCGTAAGGTAAAATGTGATTAACGCACCCCCGATCGGATCGGAATCCTGCCTGTCCTTCGCGTATCTGACTTTCTCTGGGGTTAGTGAGCCGACGTAAAATGAGACCAGTGAGTAACTTGGACGCAACAGACGCCAAACTGATGCCTCTGTGGTTGTCACCTTGAATTCGGCCTTCCTTTCTGATAACGGGAATTATCGTTGATAAGCACCAATCACGAGGTACCTCCTCATTCTCCCAAACCGTCTTGAGGACTTTTGTCAGTTCTGCTAGCAGCCTCTCTCCACCATCCTTCAAAAGAGAAGGAGAGAGGAGGTCTGGTCCAGGAGCCTTATTACGCTTCAATAACTTGAGCTCCAGGACCACTTCTGCTTTCAACGAAGGCCGGCTGGAAAGCAATAACTGACCATTCGGTTTCCGTCGTCCACTTGATCTGGTTCACGCCAGCTGAACTGCTCTTCAAAATGTTCAGCCCACCCGTCAAGTCGACGCAACTGACTGGTGATAAGTGAACCATCTTTTTCACATATGGTCTCACTTACACCGACTCGACGACCAGTACAACCACGAATCACAAAAAAAGCCTTCTGTTATTAACAGATAGAAAGGCTTTTTCCATCTATTTCGATTGTTCGATCAAGTATTGCTCATGGTCTTTGAGCAACCTTTAAGTCAGCTTGTATTTAAGTTCTCGACGGTCGTCATCATATTCAGAACCAGGTGGGATCGATCGACACTTGCTCATGAGGTTTATCGACGTGACAGAAATCCAATTATGTCGCCACTAAATAGCTCCTTCGGAACATGCCTGTTCACAGGATGCTTTCTTAGCTTCAGCGATTTGTGCCCAGTGTTTATTAAGATCCTACTTCTGACTCGAACTGGGCAACTTCCTCACCAACGCCTTTTGGTAAGCGTTCTTTACATCCTCATCGCTCGAATGCCAGTTAAGCACTTAACATTTACGAGCGTATGTGCTCTGTGCAAATGACAAAACAAAACGAGCACACAAAACCGCATGTCCGAGTCCAAGTAGTTGCTCCAAAAGGCACGACAGTCCTTACCAGAGTGGCGTCACTTGTGACTATGACCACGGCTGAGAAGCACACGGAGGTCTCCAAGTAACACAGTGCTCCTTCCTGTGTTGGAATACGATGCCCGAAATATACAAACCGTGGGATGCGCACAGCTTAAGCAGTATTTCGCCATTGTCAATGCGCTGTGCTCGGACACCAAACATACCTCCCAGCCGTTTCTCATCCGGAGAAAGACGACCAAACTGAGCATTAAAATCGCCCGCTAGTATGATGATTTCTGAGTGTTTAGTTTGTCTCAGAAGGCAAACGAGAGCGTCATAAAATGCATCCTTGGTGGCATCCGAACAGCTGTCCGTTGGACCATACGCCGATATAATGAATACACAACGTCTTTCTGATTTGAGTCAACAGACTTTTACCGATGTATTGAGTCTGACAGCGCACAAGCGACTGTTCACCGGGATCCAATCGGGTAAACATTGCTCCGGTTTGAAACTCAGTGCGATAACCATTCCAGCTTGATCGCGAGATTCAGCTTCGGCGGCACCACAGACTCTAAGAGAGAAATGTTTACATCGATAGATATCTGGAAGTGAGCTCAAATGGATAACCGTGCTAGAATCGTTGACTCGCGTCTCCCACACACAGCCCACATCAATACCCAGACTTGAGAGAGTACTAGCCAGAGCAGTTTGCTGACCGACTTGTCGGAGAGTGCGGACATTGAAGACGCCAATGTTCACCAGTTGTCTTGACCTCAGAAAACAATTATCGCCCGAAGGCACATGGAAGGCAGAAGGAATGGGGGGTAAAACAGCAGCAGAAAGTCGTGATCGGTTAGTAACGTCACTGTCGAGAGAACGATAACTTCTGATACTTCCCGGTCGTTTATGCCGCGGAAGGGGGTTGACTTGAGGGACCCCACCCCGAGTATCTGACTCAGAAGTCTGACCTGCGAGACAACAGGATACAGGGTTTTCTTGGGGAACCCTACCCGGAGGCAATGACTCAACAGTCTGACTCACTTGGCAGTGAGGGGCTTGCCTAGCCCGATGGCGCAGTGAATAAGACAATGATGTCTCATTCTGAGCACTGCTGCGCGCAGTGGATGTACTCGAAGCTACATCAGGCTTTTGCGAGATACGAAATTTTTTTCGACCGTATTGGATAATACGCCGGCGGTCACGGTCAACCGCTGGGCGATCGGAGTGAATTTTGGTCCAGGGTACCTTTTATAACCCCCTTCTTCCTGATACGGAAGACATCAACGCCGGAACTATGAAAATAGTCCTGCTGTATGCTCATAGGATCGTGCCTCACTACCTAAGCACTCCTACGCGGTTAGTAGTGTGACATGCAATCCTACGAGTATAACTTCTTTTCGTCTGACTGCTCCCCTTTGGCCTGTCTGACAAGGTTGCACCTAGAAGGACCGGAGTCCTAGTCAGCATAGCCCGCTGGATCGAAACAGCACACAAGCCCGACCACCTCGTCAAGGTAGCAGTATATGTCAGGGTCTTCATATTTCCTGACCATGTTGTTGCTTGACCACCACGTAGTCTCATCAAACTGTTGGTGGTATCAGTATAAAATGCTCAGTACGATAAACGATCAGATGCGATACGCAGTACGTGACCATCCAAACTAATTTCGTTTAGTGTTCAAACGACCTTTGTGATTAGGAGTATGGAAAATACAGTGGCGATACATCAGGCCAAACTGTCTAACACAAATGATTGCTACATCTAGTTTCTTATAAGTAAATTGCTAGGGAGTCAAGTCATACAAGTGAACAAAAAGGTTACTGGTGTTATTACACCTGATTATTAATCTGTCTAGGATTGATCACAAGCAAATCTGTAGATGTAAATTGCCTTCGGTTAGCCGAAATAAAAGCTAAACAAAACCTAACGAATCAATATTCGGCAGCACACCCAAGAGATATTATGTGATAGTTAATACTGATGATGGTTGATCGGATGTCGTAAACTAGTTCCAACAAGAAAAAAACTACCATTTCAGTTGTAAACCATAAATAAAAAGATCTTATCAAAAGTGGAATGAATGTAATATGCTCTATGTGTGATAGTAGAGTTCATTAGAAAAACGGCAGGTTTGAAGCACATGCACATTAATCCAAATCTTGAATGATGCGAACGGACAGACCCATAACAAGTGAAGATAGAGTCAATCGTTTTGGATAGCATAATTTGTACTGACCGATAAAATTTGGCAATACTTTAAAACGTGTGAACTGGAAAACGTCCCTAGATGTGAGATGCATTGTGTCCTACTTGATTAATATAATTCACCAGTTGGCGCGCAACAGCACCATCACACCAATGGATAAAATAAAAGGACAATGTGGCTCGCTTTGTTTGATTAGCACGATTCCTATATGTAAGTAAAACATGTTTAGTTCGGTCTAGAACTGCAGTAATTGTACGTAAGCACACCTGTTTCTCTGCACCCATTGTTCATGTAAACTGGGCAGAATACCGGTGGTTCGCTCAGCTGCTAGTCTTACACAACCCAATATGGGACCCTCACCCAGTAACTCGAATCAAGGCAAGGTTCACCGAACTTGAGGCGCCAACTGACAAAGTACATAAAATACAACATTACTGTAATATGGGAAGCTGGAAAACTGGCGATTCGAATAGAAAGGTCCTTGAATGTACTCAGAACAATAGTAGGAAGGCAGAGACCTTATAGAATCACTGAAGCCCAATGAAAATCACACTGAGTAACCACAGAATGCTTACGTGGGAGTCAGTTCGCTTTACTATCAGTTGTTTAAACCAAGCGTATCACATCTGCCTGAGCTGTTACTCGGAGGAGATTGTCTTGTAGTCTTGAAAACAGCTACACCATTGACAGCTGACGGTCATGTGGTTTATCTGTGTCCACCATTGTCTCGGCGATGGAGGTCGCCGGGTGGCGCAATGAATGTTAGAAAATCAGTACCTGCTAGAAACAGATGGTTGTTAACACAGAGCTGCAACAAATGTTTACCGTTGTCTGATAGACGAGCATTGTAAGAGTGTGGGCCACCTAGGTCACGCTAGTCAGCGTTGAGTCTGCCTACTTGAGCGTTTAAGCCTCCAGATAGTAATACACTGCCCGTGCGCCCCGCAATGTGTAGAGGGTTAACGAGTTGATCATAAAATTTATCTTTGTGATGACAGTAAGGTCTGTGATAGCATATGACACAACAACGCACAGACAGCGTTTGTGATGGGAGCTTCTCGATGGTCTGACCACAAGTTCGAGTCTGACAGCGGCTGTTGACGGATATCCAATCAGGCAGCGCCTTCTTTTCGTATACAGTTAGAGCACTCCCAACACCGAAATGGCCAGTGGTTTGAGCCATATGGTCTCCAGATAAGCGAATATTGTACGAGCTTAGTGAAGCGGCTGACGGAGATTGAAGATGCAGAATTGACCTAGAGTCCCGAAGCCATGTTTCAGCAAGACAACAAATACCGATGGCGAGGGTCTTCAAAGTAAGTTCAAGAGTTAGCTACTAACATACTTGCATACGTTCAAAAATGTAAGGCGGTATGCTTGGATGGTGTCCGAGGAGGGTGTAGGGATTTGTGTCCGTCAGGCAAAGAAACCTTGGCGCTTGACACACAGTCATTCTGGCTATGACTTCCGTCGCGAGCGGCAAACGAGTTAAATCCCTAGTGAATGTCTGAAGACGAGATTAGGGGATCACCAAGTACAGGGTTACTTAACGAAACTGATTTGGTGCGGTAAATTATGACATGGGAGCAAAGCCGGTCACCAACATCTCAGTCAAAGAGTTACGATAAGATGAGGCAAAACATTCAATTAACATACGTTTATAAGTTCATAATTGTGGGGACAGAACACGCCTCGGCTACTCAGGCATAAGAAAGTGGAAATGAGGCAAACATCGCCATTGATAATGGCGGATGAGCACAAAACTTATTGCGATCGTAACGACAGATCTCCACTAATTTTAGGATGGATGAGCCAACATTTTCCTCGCACAAAACTGTCGTGACAATTGCCAGGAGTGTTACCGAGGTCAAGGAGGGAACAACAGATGACGTACATCTGTTGGCATGAAGCGGTGGACAGGGTGGTAAGCTATATATGTTGATGCACCAAATGCCAACAAATACTGTATGGTAACCGTCGAGTTAGTGCCTGCGAGGGTCGTGGGAGAGATATACCACTTATCATCAGTCAGTAGTACTGACTTGAATGGTGGGCTAAGCATTCTGAGGAATAGTTCTGCCAAACCACAATCAGGTCACATGGACAAAAGAAACTGAACGATCACCTGATGCGTCCTATAAGATCCTGGAGCTTACGTTGACGAAGCCAGGCAAGACTCTAGATCCGGATCTCTTTGCTCTTCCTAAAGGTGGTAAGGACCTAATATCAGAATTGACGAAACTCTCTCGGACGGATTTCGAAGAGATAATTCGAAATTAGCGTTCATTAACAGTCAGCCCCGTTTTCAAAACGGAGGTCGAAGGTCTATGAGATCATCACGCATGCATCAGGCTAGCCCTTACAGCGTCAGTGTTATGTAAAACGTCAGCTTACTAGACCCAATGTACGCAACAACATGATTCAGGTCTAGTCGAAGATGCACTGGTAACATTCTACTTTATGACAGATCTTGAAGTATCAGCAACCGACGGTTATGGTCTCCTTAGACCTGATGGCTACTTTCAATTCAGTTGCTCGTTACTGCAACTATTTCCTTCGCAAAGAAGCTTATAAAATCGTGCAGATCTTTTTAGGCCGTCGTATGCTTAGTTCGCAAGCGAGTTGAAGGTTTACGAACAACCGCCCAGGATGTTCATCACATCCGGTGCAGTTCAGCAGGGGTGCCCGACCTCTGTCCTCCGACTCAATTTTGTCGTGGAATTAAATTGACTGACACAAAGTGTGCGGATAATATAGTTCTACTTAGCCTACTTTCAACGAAGTAATGCAGACAGTGCTTAACAAGGAGCATTATCCAGCTGGTCTGAGTGAAATGTAATTCTCATCTTCAAGGCAAAGTGATGTTTAGAACTGGAACATCTCTAATCTTAAATTATCTGCTTATGACTGCAGACCGATTTAAATACTTGGGTAACACCATTTTGTTAACCTATAACAGTGCCGACGAGACATCAGTGAAAGCACCACCAATAACAAGTTGCCTCTCTCTGTCGTTCGGAAACGTTGTCTATTTGTGACAAAGATACCAACAACCTTGTCATGTATGACCATCGTCATCTCCGCCAATTAGCCCACACCAAGTAAAATGATCACATAAGCAGCGTGACAGATCACCAATGCACATTCAAGAAAACTTGGAGTATGTGATCAAATCGTCAAATAGGTAAGCTGTACAATGTGCGATAGATGAGTCAAGCAGACCGTATGCCATCTCAGCGCTTTCTGCACCGTGCATTGTTTCCTGAGATCATCAACAGCTGGTTAGAAGTGGATCAAACAACAAAATAAGGAAACCCTGAATGTTCCGTTGAGTAAAGTGGACAGGGGTCGCCTGTTTAGATGGGTATCTCGTGACCACTCAACTCGCTTATCAGAAACGCAATCCGAGACGCCAACATGCCGGAATCAGTGCCACACGCGCATCTACAGCATTCCGAATTCTTCTGCCTAGCTTTGCTTTTATCCACTTCCATCTTTTTTTGGCAAATTTTCCCCCCAGAACATTTTGTGTCACTGTCGCGGTGGCTCAAACCGTAGCATCCCCTGGTCATGGAATATAGCTGTCACTGACAAATGAATGAATGGACTATAACCGATTACGAGCAAACTTTCGGTCATCCCACTCACTGGGTAACTGTACCGTAAATTTCAATCGATAACCTTGGAATCTGAATTTCTCGGTCAAGCGAAAATAGCCTACTTCATTTGACATAAAGAGAAACATTTCAATTACTGATGAACCCACGTCTATCATCGTTCTTGATTCGTGGAGTCGGGATGAGACGTTTGAAGCGTATCGGAACCTAAAAAGAACGAGAAACTTGAGAGACGTTTTTCATTATGTGCTCCTCCAACCGTTTGTGATTTGTCATTACATCATTTAACTATGTCCAACGGTGGTTCCATGACACCCAGCACCAAAGAGGAGGCTTTATTTGTAGCCTTACTGATGTATGCCAAAGGCCCTGACAATAATTGTTGCGCCTTAACCACCTTGGCAAATGAGCGTGCGTGTAAGCGTATACATATGCGTGCGCGCTTGTGAGTGTGTGACTCTCCCACGTTTTCCCGGGTCTCAAAACCAAATCAGCCAGACCATTCTGGTGACCTTTATTCACCGACGTTGACTAGGTGCTGTTTAACTGTCAATCTATTTTTGATTCTATGTTCCATAGGAGAAAATAGTGTCAATATCCGGTCACTCAAATCGCTGGTTAGAAACACTAACCGAGATGGCAGTGTGCCGTAATCAATGGCCTACCTACATTCATACTATTTCTATACGTTTCGCTTAGTCTTCTTGTAATAATTTACAGCCTTTTAGTAATGTTTTCTTCCAGGATATTCCACGTCACTGTTGAGGTGAGTGGCGGCCCGAGTCACAGTATTTTCTGATCAGACTCAAGAGCGCTATGGTAATAACGAGATAATGTTAAACGTTTCCCGTTCCTAATTGTGTTCTGATATATGGAATATAGCAGCCGAAAAGCAACATACGATAGATTAGAGAGTGGTATGCTAACGTGGTTCACATGGGGGTGCGTGCGCTGGTCACAAACATAACGGACTGAAATACCAGAATGATGTCCACTGCACGATGAGCACGTAAACTGAACAATGAGATGCCAACAAATTACACATCAATTAACTTGATCAACTAGCAACGCCAATAGCATGACAGTTGTATGCATCACAGTCAATCTGATGAGTCCAAACAAGAACCAAGCCGACTGGAGTGGTCTGTGTAGGTGTAGGAATGAACATCACCATTTTGGCAGTTGAAGTGACCGAAATTCAAATGAAAGTTGCAACTGCAGCAACAGATGTTGAATGAATATGCATATGATAATAATAAGACAATGCAACACACAATTGACGTTGGGAATACGTTAGGCTGTTGTAAACATCAACATCCCCGACTACTCATCAGTAATCTAAGATATCGCCTAGTAAGTTTAATGAGATCGGAGATTTCGATCTGTCTAGGAAGTCCTAATCGCGGGGTTATCGATTGGAGTTAACAGACAGTAACTGTGTTTCCATTTCGAGACGATCGGGCAACCTGATCACTACTCACAAGCGAAAGTGGTCGAGCGTTCACATATGATGATCCGGTCGCGCCTAGTGTGAGGTCAATGGCACAGTGGTCAACACGATTGCATCATGAACAGCGTGTCCGCGGTTCAAGTCCCGGCAGTGGCGATGATATGCACTACTGACGAGCTCCGATGAGAGCGAAACTCGAGTCTAGTGCTTCTTTTCGAAAGGGGCCGACTGGAAAGTTTATGGGGATGATACAGCTGCGATCAATTGTGGGTGATGTTCAACGTGAAATTAACACAATACCTTAAAAAAGATTAATGACCGCCGACGAGGACACACTAGATCTACACGAACCGTGAAGTCATAGAAAAAATTTCAAGTAGGAAGGAATGAAAATGCAATTATTTAGAAAACCTCCACCCGAAATGCACGTCGGGAAGTGGGATCACAGAAAGCTCAACATTCTCACTGTTATCGGCTGGATATGTATGAAAACTTCAAGTGTAGCCTGAACGCTCTACAAGTCACCGGTGATCGGATTCAGTTGAAAGTTACGAAGAAAATAGTGAGGACTTGCACAATACATAACGAAATATGAGCGTACTTGAAACGGAAGATATGCGGTTCAGTAGCGGACGATCGGAGCTGGATGCGTCGAATATCAACCCTGTTGGCGGTTTGTTGGCGGTATTGGTTAAGGAGCACCGGTAAGGAAGGATATTTCGTTTTAGGTTGAACAGATAAATATGATCACCGCCCATGTTGGCCAGGAGGTTGCTTCCATCTGGGCTAAAACTGACGCACGTGACGTTCACATGTCTGAAACAACGACGATAAGAAATTTCTTTGCACGGAAGATGGCCTGTAGTGGAAAATTAAAGGGCAATCGTTAAGGAAACCAGTAACGTGTGTACAGAGTGAAGTCCGTAACACTTCTCCAAAAGATTGATGCTAAATTCTATTAAACCAAATAACAAACACCGGAAAGCACGGCTAAAATAGATAAGATAGAAGCTACCCTAAAGTAAGTCTGTATCGTGGGTTGCAGTTAAAAGGCGTTTACTAAGATTTAATGAAAGGGAGACAACTTCGGTGCAGCCCGTTAAAAAGGAACGCGGTACTCACCTGGAATGAAATACCGTACACCATCTGAAGGTACGGCGGTTGTCGTTTCGTTGTCTGATTCAGAAACACCGCTGGAAGCGTCTGTTTGGAGGCGACTGGAGCTAAAATAACATAGAACGGTGAAATCGGCAGCATCTTCAACCAACAAAATAACTGAAATCACAAACCAGTTTCAGCGCGTAGGCCCAACCAAACATACCCGCAGATAGTACGAGACACGACAGTCACAAACACAGCTTACACCAGCCATTTAACAGAGTATGCATCTTAAACGACACCGACCAGACGCTTGCAACGTGATCGTAAAGCAAAAGTAAACTGTGAAGGGGATGGTCGGCCTATTGTTGTATCAAACCTGATACAACAAAGTGCACATTTTAAAATATTGTGCCTTTATACATTCTGTCAATTAGCTTAAACTGTAGTACTCAATGGATATCTCAATTATTCATTCAACAGAATGATAGTAGTCGCCTATCACTTTGGTGACACTCTGTAGACTACTAATCCCACTTTAGTAACTAACAAGTTAATGGGGTGCTCTGAGGACCAGTTCAAAAGTGTCGCGCATTTGATAGTCATCTCGATCTCTTCATCGACTTATTAAACAATATAATTATAAATTATGGAAGCAATCCAATCTGACGAGAAGAAACATTAAGATTATGTAGATGACAATAACAACAGGCGAATGTGCAACAAACAAGATACAATAAAATTGTGACAGAAAGAAGGTGTAGTGAAGAAGGGAATCCGGGAATATTTAAACCACAGTTATCCAATAAGCAGCATGACAGCAGAAATCCTGAGACAAACACTGAAAATTTAACTATATATGACAAATGAATACGCAGCAATGGCTATGACATACACTTTTAGGTTCGAACGCTTCAATAAACTAGGTGAAAAGGTGTCACAAAACGTTGCGATGGGTGCACTGTGACTAAAAATGACAAGTCATCAGTCTGTTTTGGAGCGAGTAAATCATCATCATTATCATCATTCCTGTTTATGACGATGAAGATGCTGGAATACTGAGGTTCTTAATCAGTAAGGTGATAACCCTAATAACTGCAATATGGAATCACACTAAGTGTATTTGTCTGCAAAATAAGTTACTTTGACTGCAAACGTAGACGGATAACACTGATATTTGCCCCGTTTTACCAGTAAGGAAGATTAGCCCTTCTTGTATTTCATTATGAATAACAACCATTACGATCGTAATGTGTTGCCCTAAGAGTGGAGGCTCATACCATAAATACTGATCGTTTGTCATACGGCAAAACGGTTCACCTTCCTCTTGTAAATACAACACATCGGCATTGGATGAACTAGAAAGACAAGGAGCCCAGCTTACTTTAGTCACAAACATAATTACAACTGCCCAAATTCACACTTTTTCCTGTTAGGGCGCCCCACCATGTTACCGTCCCAAGGGCGCCTCCGTCGTGAGAGCGAAGGAAAAAAATCACTCGACTCAGTCCGAACCAGCAGAACTGTTCAAAATCGGTTGAGAATTTTTTATACCGCTATACACATGTGTGGTCCGAACTGTTTCTCATGATGGGGGGATGTGTGTTCATGACGTGCCCTATAAATAACTTGTACTTGTCCTACCCCGCACCCGTTTTGTAGCGGAACAAAGCTTCCTATTTTGAACGCGTCTTTGGCTTGCCCTGGGAGTGATTACGGGAACAGTCGCGGTACTATTCGGGACCGAGATTTTCGTGTGAATTATTATCAGGACGAGAATCCGATTTTATCGAGCGTACCACTATACCGAGATCGAACCAGTGTACCGTTTAGGAGGGTTTACAACATTTCCATAAAGCCAGCGAACGGTGTAGTTTGTGTTCAGACTGATAAGTACAAAATGCAAGCAGACCACTTCCATGTCAACTAGCCAAACTATCATGATAACAATAATAAAACGAAAAAGATTTACCTGAAGCAGTTTACATACAACTGGTGAATAATGATTACAAGAGATGTTCGATAGCAATGCCACTTAGAAAACTATTAGTTGAAGAGCAAACACCGCGGTCAACTGCTGACTAACTGATCGCTGATATCACTAACCAGTTTGTCTATTAGGAGGATACCGTGTGCGATAGAGAACTGATCATGCCCTATGAACAGAAGTGCGTGCAAACGGAAATACAAAGGGTTGTAATTAGCGTTGTAACGCGATACTAATTCGATGAACACGCTGTGACTTATCGGATGAATCAAAGAGAAGCCTGTGTGTGAATTTACCAAGGACGGTGCGTTTGTGGGAAATAACAGTCAGTTAGCGATGTTACTGGAAGTCGACCTCTGCTAGGTGTTTGAATGGGCGGATAAATACTCGGCAAGTAAACTCAAGAAACAACGGAGTTAAAACTGGAAGACGCAACCTACAAAAATAGCCTTAGAAAAAGAGCAGAAGTTGTGCGGAATTTTGCATGACGGACAAATAAAATAGACGTCGAAACCT
>JTDE01003491.1:74980-99758 GCA_014338405.1 Paragonimus skrjabini miyazakii
TGGTTTGATTTTTGACATGACCTATACGGGCGTTTGTGCAATAAACGAATTCTCAGGCCAAGCGTCTTTTGCGGTCACAACAAGTCAAAACTACTACTGGCACACATTGAACTGTGCCTCCTGATCTAATGACGTAAGTATCTCTGAGTTGCCGATGTAGGTTGCTAAGTAGCCAAGTGAGGACTCGTGCATACAGTGAGATTTACAGTCCTAGCTGAAGGACACGATACTCCAGTACCAGGGAAGGCCGAAAATGGTTGGGTTGAGGTGAACACAAGTTTACTTGTTGTGGTCAAGTGTACTTCTTGACAAATCGGTGACGTCGCCACACTGAAGGAAGACCGTAGAAAAATCTTAAGTTTGAAAACAGTAAGTGATTTCCTCTCATTGTCTTGTGTTTTCATGTTGTTCTCTGAAATTTGTAGCAAATTACTTTGCCTTCATTTAATCGTGACAGATGTCAAAAACCCACTCGGGACGTTCATCCAATGTCAGAGGGACATCGAACCATTCCGCATATAAAACTGATTCAACTTTTCCTTTTCAATCAGTGCCACAAAAGTCGACACCAAGTACTGCAGCTGTTCGGTCTAGCCGCAAAAGATAAGGGCCCTCAGTGTTGTCTGCCCAGCCCGGGAGAAAACAAAACTGCAGTAGAGCAACAATAATTTGGGTTAATGCGCAAACATGCTACTACAACATAGTCGGCATCAGAGACATCACAAGCTATGTGCAATTGCAGAACCCCTTAGAAAGCATCTTTTTACACCTCAAACAGGGTTTGATGTTCAACCCGTCAACCCGTTCCGCACAATCCTTTTATTTTCGTCACTTCCTCCGGCGTATAGCACTAAGAACATTTTTGCACAACGTCTGAAAGAGTAGCTTCACTGACAGAAGTAACGAGAGAGACTAATCCAAACAGACAGTAAAGTGGGGAGCTTGAAAATGACAGACTGAGCCTAGTTCCCGGGAATTCGGGGAGGCTAAATCGCAAGCAGAGGCAGTTCGCCTTGGATTTCTATTCAAACTCCAAAGACTATTTATCATTTGCATCTTCCGAGAATTGAACAGAGTCCAAAAAATTCGGACACTGTACTAACCATTTTTCTTGATTAAAATCCGCCGCGAATTCAATGAAGCTTCTGGCTGCAATCATATCAGCAACGAACATTGAAACACTAAATCAACATTTTGTCAGATATGTGTAGTTGGTGGCATGTGTAACCGGGCTAGGATGACAGATGGGAAAGTTGTAGCGCAGGTTGTCTCCCAGGTATGTATCGATTAACTGATGTTCTAAGGCTCACCCGATTCGGTTATGTCCACAGAGTTGAGCAGTGCGTTCCAGTGTGAACGAAACCTGCCGATGAAGTATTTCTGTCTGCAAAGTGACTTACCTATTCAATTTCCCAAATCCAGCTAATGATTCCTGACCATTCATATTTGGTTACTGGGACGAGATATACTAATAGATGATCTGCGTTGACCAAAACCCCAATGGATTTCTAGGGCAATTTCGTCCCTAAATTTGGTTCACCGTATATAATCTCAGTATACCTTCTTCTCACGTAAGAAAAATCCAACTGCTTGCCTCCTTTGCTTTTAAAAATAATGATGTTTACTTATTGTTTCTATTCATGAGCTACTAAGAGGCTACTGCTTAGAGGCTATTGAGAGGCAACCATAATTTCTTACTTCTCACCACTCAAAAGAATACTGCTGAACGATTTTAATGATTTTTGTGATTGTAACTTGGGGATAGATCCTAGTTGTCTTGTTATCCACTGACGTAAACAAGACTGTTATTGTATGTGTCTTCGGGGTGACCAGACAATCTTAGCATCGATGTAAGTTTACATATCACGATTCATTCGTACCTTACGTGAGGTCGATGGAGCAGTGGTCAAAATCGTTATTTCATGAAAGTTCAACCGAAGTACTTGTCATGGCCGGAAAAATCTGCACTGCTGACAAACTGTATCAATGGTTACGTCTTAACTTTCGTTTCCTTTCGAAAGTGGCTGATGGAGGAGGTCTACAGGAATGCAACTGATGCACTTAGTTACGAGTGATAGTAAACTTGCGTCTGAAAAGTGACGACATTCTTTATAAACCTGATCATTCATTACCTGATTTCTTCTTATCGCTGTTAGCAATTAGGAGATAATCTTCCAAAACGCGAGTTTCAAATTAACAAGCGAAGATTCGCAGTAAGCATCCTCTGAAGTACTTTTTTCTCCTTTTTCAAACACGCTGCTTAATCAATTGTACTACGCGTACTCAGTTGAATTGTTTAAACTTTTACTCGACTGGCACACGCACAATGGGTTGTCGGTCTCCTCAGCGCATTTTCACAGGTTATCAGATGTGCACATCTATGGGTGGGTCATGTTGTTGTTTGCTAGGCGTCCGTATGTGTTCGTTGATTGTATTGACATGTTACTACATCGTAGTTTGGATATTGTTGCCGACGTTTTGCCCGCCGAGTTTTCTGCTTCATATTCCATCTTTTCTCTGAACATTGAAGGACCGTTGCAATTCACAGGTTGAAACCCCCAAATACAGTATCGCCCAGTTGTTCGTTTTTTTTCATTCCTATAAAGAACAATAGCCCAATGGACGTATTGTGGTTGTTGTATTTGGCGCAAACTGCGTTGTCAGTTGAGCAGCTTGCCGATGACTAACTTATTTCGTCCAACCACTGTGTAGCCGTTTCTAACAAGCGATCTGTTTGTTTCATATATCTATTCTCCAAATACTTGATCATAGTAAACGAAATGAACGGATTCCATTTGATTCTCGAGTTAAAGTGTGTCACTTTTCAAGAATACTTGAACATATAAGTATAATCTCCGCTACCTGCATTCTACATGCTCTACCAACAGTTGTATCAGCATCATGCGACTACTTCACGTTAGTGTGGAGTGGAGTAAAATCAGCCGCTTAATTCCGTCGATATTATGTTACTCAAAACATTACAAAGCACAGGATACAGTATTATGCGAGTTCGAAATCGTTAGTACGTTTTACCTTACATCAGTTTATAGCCGTCGGAAAATAATTTATCTCCAAAGCGACATTTGTTGGTAGTCCTCCATAATCATAATGCACTGTGACAAAAGCATGTACAGTAAAATGGGACTCGATTCAGAAGCAATAGGAATGATAGATGTAGACGGAGCTTCCTTGTTTTTTTCATAAGAAGGTACCAAACATTTTGTGGATTGTAAATCATTTGTTGTTATAATCTGTAAACGAATTTTAACTTCGTCTCTCTATTAGTTGTTTTACAAGTTGCTATTGATCAGTACTCCACGTACATATTGAATTTATATGTGTACACGCATATATATGTTCTCTAATCCAGGTGGATTTGATGCATGAGTATCTTTTAATTACCAAAACCTTGTCGTGCAGAGTTACCTTGCTGTTAGTGTTTACCTCGGATATAACGATTAATTCCAGATGACAAGTAATAACGGTTAGTTGAATAACCACTAAGATAATCGCTAAGTGCAAATGAGTGCGTTTTGTTCACAATCATGTATTCTTCTACACTGTGTGTCAATCTAAGCAACAACATAATTTTTGACACCAGTAGACCTCAGGACCTGATATATGGTGCAGTGTCTAATTCAAAATCGCGACTACTTATGCAGCTTCAGTGTAAAACGTAGATGTTTGCATCCTTCTGATGGGTTTATGATGTTGATGACTAACCAGAATAAGCTGGCTGCACATACAAAGAATACGTAAAAGAGGTGTGGTACGAAGAAAGCCGTGAGAAGTTTGTTCACGCTTCTATGATGAATGAATGAAGGTGAATTAAGCGGCCGTGTCTACCAACCTACCCGCAGTACAGCGCGGAGCAACGGAGACTACCCGTGGATTGCTGGGTGCTGACCGGTAGTTCTCAAGACTTGCTCAGTAGTACTTTTCCCCAGTAGAATCACGCGTCAAACAACCAATCTTTAACCATCAAGCTCTTTAACGATGTGTCACTAATAATTCGTAATCACTCGATCCACCTGAGATACTCCAGTTTTTATATGCCGTACGTAAGCCAATACCAAGAGCAGTGGTATCCGCAGCAACCTCAAAACGCCAGTTGAGTAACAGGAGGTTAGAGGGATTTGAAATCAGGACGGAACAGCTTAGGGTGAATGTAGTAGCAACAAAGTACAGAAGAAGTTTTCCCCACTATGAGATACAAGATTATATATTACTCATTTATGTTTTAACAAGACCGATACAATAGCAAGTAAGCTGACAAATGTAACGAATAAGGCCATAAATGGAATAGAGAATTGTCCCATTTAGACTTGTAATTACCGTGAAGATTTGAAAACAAATACCATAGAATGAAAAGATATACCATTTCCAATTAGTTAATTGTTGTATACATGATTTGACTGATAAATATTGTGACGAAAAAACGTCGTGCACTCATTTTGGCCTGCCTAGTGGCTGCATGAAGTAACTGTTCCAGAAATTACTGCGCAGTTGTTGGTGCCAAACTGTAACTTTAACGGAAACAAAGAACGAATGCGCCGAAAGCATGAAATTAACGGTTCACAACAGGCCCTCTACTGGTTCTGATTTTCGCGGGGCCATTAGACTTTGCCCCGTAACTATGTGACTTTCAAATTGAGTTTCGCTAGTCTGTCAACCAGTTCACTGTCCGAAGTTTTCCAATATATAAGACCTCGTCGGAAGTACAGGTATAGCTGCCACCATATTCTCATCGTATCAAATTTCCAAAGCTCTGTTCTCAGGACGAAGGAAGAATTTTACAAGTAAGTTGACAGATGTAGGGAGCGAGTGTATTTCCACATGTTGAATGACTAATTAGTAGTGACAATACGTTCTTCATTTGCTAAAAATTGCATCGTAACCCATTAGTCTGTTCTTTTGGTATATGGTGCACATCCGGTTTGCTGAAGGTTTCGGTATCAATCATGGAATGTATACCATAATTCTGGAATCGTGCTAGTAGCTTAACAACTTCACAGCATGAACGACCTAAATTGATGAATATGTTGTGACCTTTTCTTGCTTAAAACTAAATATTACCCAACTGCTTCACCGCCATTACGCAATAGTTTTATTTGGTCCAAACGTAGATCCTAAAACGTGGGTTTTTAATCTCTTCAACTGTGTGCACAAATGGAGTCTGATACTTGAAACATTCAAAATTTGTTACAGACCTTAACAGAAGCATTATATACATTGCCTGATATGTTTTGACTACCACATTATGCACGTTTGTCAGTAATTTTGAGCCTTCTAACAAACAACTAGTTTTCCGCATCCATGTTATACGATTATCTTTTATCGAGGTCCGCACTCAACAAATTGAAAAATAAAATTATAACTGATACTTCTTGTTCCTCATTGTAAGTTGCATCATGTCATATATTGAATTCGGGTTCTATCGGAGATTTCCACTTCCGGCAGTCCCTAACAAGAATACAACCAGAGTCCGGTATTTTTGTTTGAGATGTATCTGCAAGAGTTTGCATGACTAAGAAAACCATGGTCATCTGTGAGTTTTCGACAGTCTGAATCCACAGACAATAAACGAAAATTACAGGCTTTCATTGATAAACAGTTTACACATTATTAGACAGTAATTATGCCGTTGTCTATTCTGCCCGTCAATTTATTTGTCAAGCTCGAAGTAAATGGACTACAGTGTACTTCGAATATTTTTCTGCTGTGATGCTCTTTACAATCAAGTATTGTTTAAAAAAGTGAGAAGAAATAATTCATATGATATTCTCGGCGTAAGATTTAATAAATTCTGATCACATGTGAACATGTTGCTACTTTTAAACATTAATATAAGAGATGGTAATTTTCACATATCTATTGGCTACTCATGACTTCCAAACCAAAACCGTTGACCCTTATAAGGACTACCAGGATAGTTTTGTCAAAACGAAGGAAATGCAAATGTTGTCAGAAGATATTCCTCCGATTTCAGTTCATCGTTTGCCCTCTTAAAAATAGCCGTTTTAAAAAGCTGCGCACACCGACAATTCGATGAAACAACCAAATAGTCTTAATCTTTCGTGTAATAGTGACGCACTCATTTCCATGAACCGCACCAGAGACTTCTGTGCACAAAAGACTGACTGATTTTATCTGATTAGTATTGCTCTATCAATCACTGTCAATTTCGGGTAATGTTCACGTATATACGCATCGAACGATCTGACTGGGTTATTTGGTTCCTCAGTTTCTGAGTTGTGTTTTCCAATCTGCCATAGTCAGTAAGTTGCTGTTAACATCGAAGCTGATAGTCTTTCAATAATTCGCTTTGCCACATGTTGATACAGGCATCCATCTGTTCTTCCTATATGATCATTGCTGCAACTACAACTCAACAGGAGGGATAGCTGATCGGTTGAGTGTGTATCAATGTCACAGAGATCTAACCACCCTTGCCCAATAGTAATGTGGAAGCTGTGTATCTGGACAAGTACCATGTAACGCAAGTAACGATTTGATTCTCAGAGTTTTGGTTAAGTGATAGCTTTTGAAGTGGATTTGTAGAACTACATTGTTTGCCTCCAAACTGCTCTCTGCCAAGTTTGGTACTTTCTTATTACTGCGGATATACAAGAAGTTTCCAGTCTATCCATCATCCACTAGTAACCTTACAACAGGCCTTTCCTCTCCCAGGTGATGATTCTTGTCCTTTCAAAGAAGGTTCTCGATAAAACTCGCTAGCAACCAATAGGTTTGAGGATAGCTAATCGCAAATACTGCCCGCACCATATAGACCAACATTAGACAAGCGACTACAACATCCTGTCCAGATGTATGAATGTCTTGAAAGATGTTTATAAGTTTGTTTACCAGGATCCGCCGCGTGAACTGTAGCGATTCGGTCAAAAGAACCGCACTTCATGTAGCCAGAGAAGAATCTACTTGAATAGCGATTTATAACTAACGCTGACCGACAGTTGGCACAGCGTTTTCCCATACACAACAACGTTTTCCAAGAAGGCAAGTTGAATTCAAATAATCTTGTTTTAGTTGAATTTCTGAAATTTAAATTATTTCAAATCGAACACCACCCACATTTGTTAACCTACCTCCCATTCAGGTAGGCCTTACGGCCAACCGACTTCACAAGGAAGCGCAAGACTCGAGTTTCTCTTTTATTACATTTCAACGGTAGTACACATCATTGTCCGAACCGTAATTTGCACTCCAACTCTCTTGTTCGCCGTTCTTCGCCAACACAGAGTTCCGCACCCATTTAGACAAATGTTCCTTCACTCTGGAGATCGAACACCTCTCGGTTCTGCCTATTTAGCTCTCTTTGCAGTTACGTATAAATTGATAGATACAGTGTGAGGTGGCACCGACTGGCCGACCTTCTTTGACTGAAGGCACAGGCAGCTTCTGAGTCCGTGTTAATACAAATGGTTCGGCTGTGTTGACTGCTCGTCTAGTCAAATTTATCACTCCTTGCTTTGTTTGATGCACACCGCAATCATCTTTAAAAGACAATTATGCATAAACCTTCTTTTTCTTCACGGTGACCACCTGTTCAGATGGCGGTTTCGATCTACTATGCTTTCTATGAACCTTTCTGGATAACCATTCCACTGGAATGCAGACGGGATTAAGTCTAGTTTGTCCTCGAAACTGTCCTATGTGCAGATTTGTCTCGCTCGTATGAATAAGGTATTTACTAATACGCGTTTGTAATGTATCAATTTGTCGCCTGTACTTGAAAAGGACATGGCATGCGATAGCCCGAAGATGCGCAGGTTTAGAATTATCACCATCACCTTCAATTCTGATCCGTATCCGTAGGTGTAATATATAAGTGGAGAGGTGTGGCGAAGAAAAAGGACAAAAGTGAAGCAACCGAGTTTCACATAAACGAAGACCCAACATGCTTATGGATACAGCCTGACCATATGTGCACTGCTATGCCGGCAAGTGTTCTCAATCAACAATGTAAATTGTTGTGAACCCTTCAGCCAGCTAGACGGTGCTTACCAACGTTGTTTAGCGGACCGGCCAGGGTCTTCCATCCATCCTTGATCACCTTGTGGTATTTTACAACCATCAGTGGCCAAAGTGAACACTGCGCGGTGTGGCAGACGCTCCATCAAAACGCGATGAAGACTGCGTTATTTCATCATCTCGGTTATCAATCGCGAACACACATGCTTTCTAAGTACGAACTGAAGGACCGTCAAGTTGTTCACAGCGTCAGCCCACTTAATAAAGGCTGACTGGCAGGTAACTACAATTTAATATCGAGTGTCTGTTTATATCTTCCACACGAGTAAGCCAGGCCTCTGCTCCATAGGGCAAAACCTGTCTCACATACGCATTGTTAACCTTGATTGTCGACAAGTGGACGTCGCTGTAACGAAACTAGTGTTTGAGGTTGGCGAATGCACTACTTGTTTTCTGTCCTCGTGGACACTTTGCTAGCAGTATTAAAAACCTACGGTGAAGTGACCAGCTATCTCAAGCTGCCTGTCAGTAACAACAAAGAGAAGGTCAGTGCCATGGCAGTCGTTTAATAGCTTTTTAGGATTTGAAGGCACGAGGCGCATACCATACATATCAGTTATAGAGTTTGACCGATTCAGCACGATCTGTAGGTTTTGTGCAAAGGAATTAAGTAGATGAATGTCGTCCGCATACTCAGTATCAGCAATCTTATTCCTTAATTGAAGTCCCACTCAGAGTTCTTTGGAGCCTCTGAGTAATCCTATCAGAATTTCGCTTGTCACAAAGTTGTAAGGGAAGCAGTTAACTAGACACTCTTGTCGAAGTTCACTTGAGGTAAAAGTAGTTCGAAACAGTTCTCCATAGATGGGCGCACTGCACTCAGAGCGGGCACACAACGATTTTAACACATTGGCATGACCTACTGGGATTATGCTGCGATGAAAACAGCTCCAGTGAGCACTCGGGTGACCATCTGGAAGCATCATTTAAGTCCAAAAACACCACAACCGTTGGTTCGGAAAACGATTGACAACGTTGAATTGTCTGTTATAAGTTGAGGATACGATAGGTACACCCATAACCAAGTTGAAAGCCTGTCTGTTTTTTTACTTATGTAGTTTTTCTGTGTTTTAGAAGATACAAAATCATAAGAAATGTGGGCATATTGAATGTACAGAGACAAGGCTTATGCCTTTCTGTTCGACAAACGATGTCCTGGCGCCTCTTAAAAAGTTACTGCTGATAAACAGCACTCATTGGGCACTTCTTCAACTTCCATTGTGGAACGGAGGAATGCAATGCGTTCAACCAGCAGATGTTAACCACCATCTTTGAGAAGTGCCGGATGAATAAGGTCCGCACACTTGGATTTATTAAGGTCACATATATTGGGGTCCGACGCCATTGCGGTTCTCGACGGATGATCGAATGGAATCTAACAGGCTTCAGTTGTTTGTAGTTAGTGTCCTAAAGGGATTCACGCTTCACAAGGTTTCTCCAACTATCGAGGAACGGACACATGCATATTTAAATGCATCGGTTACTGAGTAAGAACTACTTCTATATTTTTAATGGCATGTTCGCAACAGAACGAAATACTAAAGCGCGTGTTGCTACATTTTAACTGACTATCAGCTTTAATGTCCTATTTTGTCGGCATATATCGAGAGTCAAACTGAAATGCAGGTTCCAATTTCACACTCTTAACTCAATTTCCAAAGTCAACAAGTACGCCTGCTGGTTCAATCAGTTTAGCTCAGATTGGTTTTGTTCAACTGAGCTAGCTTCTGATTTTGATTTCAACGCGAATCAGTATAATTCTGATCTCTAAGTTGTCACTACAGCGTCACAATAACGACAACTTCAATACGGTGTGAAACAGCAAGTTTAATTTGAAACTTCGTGCGTATCATTCACCGTAGTACAAACGGATTACAAAAACCACGATTACTACCACAACACACTTCAAAATCAACCCTTCCGTTTGTTCCGTATACTAACCCTTGCTTCAATTTATACGACGCTGTGTAATTCAAAATAGTCAGCTATTTCCTTATTCAAGAAAACAAAAGACGTAAAAATTACCTGATGAGTTGACAGCACAACTTTCTAAAATAAACGATCACAGGTATATTATATTGGTTTTCAAAACAGTTGAGAGCAGTCATGTTTTCGTTTGTTTCAGAAATGTTAAAGCTTATCATCCAACTTATTTGCATTTTACTCCTTGGAGTCACTCAGTCCTACTGTACTCACATTTCTGCCAAGTCCATGGATAATGACCAACCGGATTCACTCGACATTATGGAAGAAACCTCATGGAAAACGGATGATGTTGCCGTAGTACATCAACATAATACCGTTCAGTGGAAGTTAGTCGAATCTAATTCTCCTTTTGATGACGTCTACTGGTGAAAACAATATTTATCTAACGATTCATTTTCTGTTGTGTTCCCCTAGCGAGACCACTATGAATCCGGAGTGGACTGTTTCGGTTGACGAAAATTCAACGAACTCCGTCAATGAAACTGAAAACCATATACTGACCGAGACAGTTAGTGAAGTGACTGCGAACGCCGGCACAAATAAGGAAAATCAGGTAGGCGGACATTGCGTAGTTTTGCAGAAATATTGCGCAATATGAGAATACCATCATCATATTACCCTGCTCAAAAAATGTAGAAGTAGTCACTCCAAAAAACGGTATGACGAACAAGCTCGATTTCTGTTTGTCTTTTTCAAAATTATTATATCACATTTAAATGAAAGTTTTTTAGGCACAAACCTTGAAAAATGACAAAAGGAAAGGATGGGTTTATAAGATCAGACAAATATGATCAAGATGTCACGTGAATAATGACTCTTGACTCGTTTGTGGGTGAAGTCTGCTTTCTATTTAGTTTCATGGCGTAATGTGACGCAGTTTGACGTACTGTGCTGTGTTGCACGGACGATTGCGATGTTTGCCGTTACGACTAGAAATCGACATCTCCACTGGATACTGTTACTCTGTAATTGTGAGGAAACGCATTACATAGTCACACTGATATAGTAATTGAAATTAATAGTGTAGGTTATTATGGGTCTGTTGTTTGATTTGATTAGTCTAATTTGAGCTAGAGTTGCTGATGCCAGTGTTTTTGTTCAAACTGCGTCTGGTTCTGCGATGTTACAGAAACAACCATGGGGCTATATACGTATGTATTTTCTCAAGCTTCAGTCAATACTAGACGGGCTAGTGGTTTCCACGTTCCTTGGTCCTTTCAGTTTCTTAAACATAGATCAGGAGCGAATAAATTTGTTTGAACAGTTTTTGTGTTTTGAAGTGTTCACGCAGGAGACCATTTCTAATAGGCATTTGGGAACTTTGAAACATTACAAAGTTGAAAATACGATCTCCGCCTATGAGATATGTAGACCATCAATTACATAATACCTTATCCGGTCCCAGTCGTGATATTATCAAAATCTAGTAACACGGGGGTGGACGTCTCAAAACGATTACTTCTATGGTGTATACCATCCGATTCGTTCATATGAAAGCCACTTTATTCCAGTGCCCTCATTTGACATCTCAAGATGTCTGTTTTCAGCTTCGTGATTTGTCTAATTGGCTGAAGTGCTAGTCAATTCCACATGCCCGAGGATTGCCAGATTCGTTGGTAGTCCGAGTACATGTGTCCGTGCTTGTTTTGTGTACGTTGTACACAAGTCAAAGCCCAAGCGCTGCGCAGGCCAATATTCTGTGCTCACTGAGTTACCCAAACCACGAAAATTTCATTCCCACCATACAACAAGTAGATGAACTTGCCTTACACGTTTATTCAGCAGACCGCAGAGGTAGGCATGCGCTTACTTAGGTGCCTTTCTGGATGAAGCTGGACAAGCTAAAACTAAGAATTTTGAGTGGAAGTTCAAACTCTGGTTAACCACTTAAAAACAGCAATCCAATGTATACATTGTGCTATGAGCTGCTTCATGAACCGGTTACGATTTGCCGAGTCTTGTTATTTGTTAGTAAAAGATTATGTAGACCTAACAAAGCAGTTTCTGTATTGCCTCTGTCCGGCCAACATTGTCTCCGCTCACTTCCATTCCTGTTCACCTGGGGGGAAATTTTCGTAACCACCACTCGCCATTTATCACACTGAATTGTTCACCTTTCTGTAGAAAGAACGTTGTGTTAACCTCGTGTAAGTCGAAACCAGGAAATACAACAGAAAGTAATCAATCAGTGCTGTACATCTGGCATTGCACCGACTGTTAAGCTAGTGCAACATTTCAATTTATGAAACCAGTTTATTTTCGTTTCTTAATGGATACACTAATCCGTCACTCATTTCACAGACAAAAGGAGTTTCTCCAGTGTCGATGGCAAAAGTTGAACCTGCTTTGGACACACAGGAACCACATTCAGTAAGCTGACGGTTTCAATCTCCTTTCAGTTGAAATAAGTAACCAGGCTGATGCGCTCTACCTTTTTTGTAAGAAATGTTCTTCTGATTTTTCTCAGTTTTTGCGGAAATAGATGGCACAGCCATAATAATCATTTATTGGGATGAACATCGTTTGAAATAGGCTGTAATACTTTGAACGTTTGTCAAAATGCTTAATACTAGAATTGGCTGGGGAATTAGATTCAAAGAAAAAGAGCCGGATCTTCATTAAAACAGGAATCCAGAAAGAAATTCATGCTTTAGCTTGAGGTTCACAAAGATGGAGCATAAAAGATATGTGCCAACGCCTAATTCAGATTATATTATAATGTATGTAGTTTTATTATCATTTACTGTGATATTACTTGCTGATCCTCTGCCTGCATGTGAGAGCTGTCTGAAGAATAATATTTATCACTTTTCGCACTATCCGCTGTTCTAAAGTCACTTATGACGTATACCGTGCGACCGCTTTGTGGAACATAACTGTGAGTCTGTTTTCCATGAGACCTCATAGGTACTGTTTTACAAACTGCTAATCATCCTTCATCTTCATGGAGTACACAGCGGAACTTGTATACGCAAAATGACTACTGATAGAGGCAAAGAGTTTACTTTATCCACCAAAGACATCCAATCGTGTTGTCTAAATGACAGATGCCTTACAATGGTCTCAGCATCCTGTGTTTTCATGCGGTACACAGTGTTGGTTAAATGCTGAAACCGAAAAGTTTATCTTACCTAACATCTAGCCTTACTGTCTAAAACCTTCCTAACAATGTTGTAACAGTTTCAAAACTAATTGTTTCGTTGGGTAAAACGGGCCAGTGTGTATAACGGGTCATAGATTACAATCGCGTGTTCTGGACTTCACGCCATCTTTTTTTGGATGAACTTTGAATCGAACTTTGGAGACGGCCTCCCATTGCGTTGCGCCACCGGAGAAGATTAAGAGGATTTTCACAACAGTTTATCAAAGGTTTTCAATCAACTGAACTTGATGGATCAAGTCAGTACATTGCACATTTCCAAGACATTAGCGAAGTGTGAATTTGTAAGTTGTTCAAAGCCTGCAATGCCGAAAATGAAAGTCGTTGATTCAGCCCACTGTCTTGTGTAATAGCATTTGTTTTTGAATGAACCGGAGTCCGTCGAACGCTGATTTCAAAAATATTCCAGTAAATTGGTTTGCTTGCAAATTTCGTGTTTTATTACGGTGAAAACGAAGTCTCTGTCAATTCTTCGTCGGACTGTAGCCATAAAATTGCCAACTGGTAAAATACTCAGTCATTTCTTGCAACAAACAAACCACTGTATTACAACAACAATTTGACGGTTGAAGCCGTACATAACTAATGAGATCACATTGTACGCGGCTAACTGATTTTATGAATTTTGTTAAACAAAAGGCGGCCTGAGTGCAAGTTAGCTGCATGGCAGAGTTCAGTTTAAGCTTTTTAAAAAACGTGACGTCTTTTTCACAAAGTGGCTAGTTGAAAAGTTTATCTCAATGAAAAATTTGCCTTCAGATGCGAACCGTATTCATGTCATATCGGCAAAATTTTCAACCACTTGTCAATAGTTCATAACAGAGAGAAGACGTATATCGCGAGATGTTAACATTTCGATTTACTCTCATCAGTCGCCAACGTAAAACTAGCAATTTTTTATATATATACAAACTGTGTATAGCAACAACAACCCAACGCACTGATGTTGTCATCTAGTTTGTTGATGAAACGTTTGTACTCAAAAGGTTTAGCCTGGAGAATAAAGCAAATCTGGAATCAATCCAAATTAGCAACATTGTATTTACTCATGAAATAATGCTTCTGGTATACATAATTCAAGAGTATTATATTTGTTAGTGTAAGTTTCGACATACAGTTGGCTTTAAGTTGTCACTCACTTGGAAATGTGGGAACGTTTAAGATGGAAACTTTCGGACCGATTGTTTAATAAGTGATCGAGACACACCAACTCCTACACTATATTTAGCAAAACGATCACTGTCCCATATCAAAACAACTGAACAATTTTACCCTGACTCATAATCTACTTTGAGGATAACAGTTAACAGAAGAGGAGGCGTTTGTCTCACACGCATATGAGTCAGGTAAGACTTCCGCCCTGAAGAACAGTAGGCAGTTTGGAGAGTGGCTAACACAATTTAGCCCCAGGCTGATCACATCTTTTAAATTTACCAGTAAGGTATTTCTAACAAACAGGAAGGCCACAATCAAGAACGTGAGCTGATCCTGTTGTAAGCTAACTTCTGTCATTTTCAAGTAGACACTACTGACAGTTGATGACTGTTATTGTATTCAAACACACATTCACTCCGGCTTTTATCAAAAGAAAGCGTTCATCTTGAGTTTCCTTAATGTACCTATTCAGATGATACAAATACATTTAAAAATCCTCAAATTCGAAACCCAGTCCACTTTTCTAAGAAGCATCCTAGTTAAAACCATGTCAATGGTCTAGTTTGATTAGGAACAACCTGCAACAGTAAAACACTTACCTTCTTATCTGACATACATAGGTCGCCTGATCTTCTCGAGAGAAGAAATAGTTGCTGACTGATAACTGTTTAACAAGCCCGCAAGTAAATTAAAACCTCCACGTTCAATGAATTTTCATTAGAGAATATTGATTATTTTTCTGGATCTTATGCGAATAGAATAGATTAGTAGATAACATTATTTTGGCGGTGTTTTAAGAGTACCATACAGTTCCTAGGTTGTAATTGTCAACCCGGACTACAGTTACTTGCAAGTAGCTTCGCAACTTGAATGTTTCAGTGTGGAATGCAAAAAAAACAAGAAATAAGTTAGAATGGGCTACGACGTAGTATTTTAAGTTCTGTTTGGCATGAGATTTGTCGGGATCTTATATACAACAGCATGCAGATAAATTTATTGTACATCAGTAATGCAAACCACCCCTCTTTTTTGAAGGACCAACATGCTTCATATTGGGATGTGTTTAAAAACGAGGATGAAACTGGAACCATTGCTGATCTGCTGGATCGCATGCTGAACGCCCTGAATGTTTCATCAAACAGTTGGAACAAGTACCTCTACATCACAGCTTTGGAGAGCCCGGACGGAAGTTTATATGTACCATATAATCACCGTCAAGGCACTCGAAATCATTTGGCCACTCTGTTGGGGTGAGTGTGTTTAGGATTCTCATGAGAAAAGACCAGTCATAAAGAATCGCACAAAAAACATCTATGTCATAACACCGAAAATGTTATCACATTTTTCATTTTTCTTTACAGCTTTTCAATATATGAAGTCTTAAAGCTACTCAGGTTATAAATACCGTCCAAGATATGCTGCAAATACAATCGCCAGGATGCAAAAACAGGCACATTTCTAACGATAATATATTTCTACGAATAAGGGATTCTATCAGTGGCCCAATATACTCCAGTCAACTGTTTAACCATTACTGTGTTTTATTCATCTAATCGCCTGCGAACTTATGAATATCCTTGGTTAGTACGATATATTGAGAACGGTAACCTAGTGAGAAAGATAGGTAAGTGCGACCGCCACTGCTAACTCGTTTTGTGGCACATGACTGTTGAATGACAGGCGTTTCATTATTCGTACGATTGCGCGCACTTGAGCTTTATAAATAATTTTGGGATTATCAATGGGAGTAAGGTGAACAGGGAGTTGAACTGCATAAAAATATGCCACATGTCTATGGTATACACGGAATAGTCATGATTTCCATTCGAAAGTTGTCTTTCGTATTACTGGTGTCCAATATGAAAAAGACACATCAGAAGTAAAAAAACGGTACATAAATTGTTAAATCTGTAAGTAACAGAAACTAAAATAGATTATTGTCGAACGGTCAGCTTGTTCAGTTACTTAAGACATGAACATACAATGTTACTGCGAACAATGAAACCGATGCAAACACTTATATTCTACTGTAAAATTTTGGTTGGACGAATTGCATTCAAATGGAAATTTTACATTCAATTGTTTTATAAATTCCTAACGGGAGTGCTTCACACATTCACCATTTAGCTATTTGATTACGATATGCCTTTATAATTTGTTCCAAGTCGTTATATTTCTAGGCTTACGACAGGTTCTGACATTCAGTTTAGAAGGTTGGTTCGTCATCACTGAAAATGTTCAAATCACTTTGTAACCGCAAAACAGAAATGAAATATTTTTAGATGTGGCCCAACTATTAAAAGTCAGGGCTTCGGCTGGATTCGAACCAGGAACAGAAACAGCATGCCCCAACGCTGCAAGCGCCCTGTCAACTGAGCTACGAGCTATTAGTAATACTATTCCTATGTACAACAGTGGCGTTGGTGGATTCCCGCGTGAACTGTTCGATAAATCCTGCCGGGGCGGTCGATCTCCTGGATTATTTGGTCGATTCCATGAGAAAGTGGGACGGGTGGGTAACACAGTTTAAATATAAAGTTTCCGAGCTCCAGGTGTGGCTTCATAACTCAGCTGGTAGAGCGCTTGCCGCGTTGAAGCATGCTGTCTCTGCTGCTGGTTCGAATCCAGCCGAAGCCTTAAATTTTCACAGTTGAGTCTCATTTTAAAATCGTAAATTAGTAGAATGTGGAATAAATTATATACTACCTATTATGCTTCAAACACGAATAGTCTAATACCCATAGAGACACAAGTTAATTAATCGTTTATCGGAATACACAAATGAATGTCATTCTCTGATTTTAATTTCTCATGGCATTCACTGAAATGCAAACGATTTAATAAGTGGTTATGTCTTTCCAGCTCACATCAATCCCAATCAGGACGATCATACGATCCTGAACAGCGCTTAGGTGCTTCCACTGCCCACACCGGAACTTCTCCGAGTGAGATGATCCATTTGGCTAAAACACAGAGTAGAACAATTCTACTTCAACAGGATCCCCCGACTAGATATGCACTCATGTTGATATCTAGAAGCACTTCAAAGTCTTCAAAAAAGGTCTATCAGAGTTCAGCAGTCTGCTGCAAAAGTTATAAAATCATTCTAAATAATGAGACATCACAAAACAAGACAACCTTTACTACTATGTATGTCTTTTCAAATAAAACCTAAACTTTGTAACGTTTGAGCTCCTTAAAAATTAAAACACCGGAATCATAATGTGACATCTTGAGGTGATTTATTCAGTTCGTGCATACCCGTAAAGTGCAAACATGCAGCTGAAAGCGGTCTTCAGTCAAACCTTTTAGAGGTAAAGCGAGTGCATTCCATATAATCTACTACAAGTTGTTTGATTCGAAATCTGTTCGTTTTAACTTTTTGTGATTAGTGAGAACGCAGGAAACCACCAAGTCATCTCATCACCTACGCATTTTGAGTTTAGTCGTCACTAGCAGTAGGTGTTGCACCACCGAATACTTGTTTCTGTACAACAGAATGTTCACCGGTGGACGTGGATTCTATCAAACTGTACAAGTCTAAATGAGAGAATAGTGTGATTCGAATCCCATACCCCCAGTCTGCAGAACTGTGTTATAACTACTGTCTCGTGTGAACTCAGAATCAAGGTGAAACTGATGGTTTGATAGAAAAGACACGTATTATGGGATACCACTCAGTCAATTATTTCTGTATGAAACTAAATATTGTCCAAGCATGAATTGCTTCTATTCATTTGCAATGGAAGTGCCATTAATTTTAGTAATAACTGCGTCACCTAAGATAATAAATCTAATTGCTCGAAGTCTATAGTGAAACCTGGGTATTCCTTGCATACAAACGTTTTTGGGCGGTCTTATCTAATGAACATCGTTTATACATTGCAACAATAATTTGTTAGGCCCTGGTTTGAGGTAGTTCAAGGAACAAACTCATCAAAGGAAAGCCATTACAGTCAGTTCTTTAGTCAGATGCAGATTAGATTTCAACTTATCAGGGTGATGTGTGTAGAATAATCATGGTAGTCATTGTAACAGCTTCTAATGTTTTGTTATAGCGTTTGACATAATTGCATCTAACTTCCGCTTTTTCATCAATTATATTCGTTCCGTTGTTCTTTGTTGACAACAGGTTTGCTAAGTTCGTTGTAACAAACAAAGGTAAGTCAACTATGAAATTTTTGAGGCAATTTTATCTCTTCAATATGTTGAACAGAAAGCTAGACGTTCGATGGTGCCCGTTTTTGTTAGTCGCTCATCAGAGTCGAACTATTAGCAATACAAGAAGTTTTAATTAATCGACAGCAATAGAGAGAGGGGATCGGGAATCCTTCGGTTGACGTAGACTCAATGTAGTAAATTCGTCAGTTTTTAAAGTTAACATTTCCAGCTGCTTTTGAACAGCTTGGGCTAATGACAGACTGTTGTTGAAATGGCTCCGACACATTTCAAGAATCACAGTTTGTTGTGTGATGCTGCAAGCATGTTTTCAAGTTGGTAACTCTACGGTCTACAACCCAATAGATTGGATTTTGAGTCTAGCAAGGCGGTGATTTCTTTATTCTTGATGGAGAGTACATTTTTTTGCTTAGCGAATTTTTACTGTGGTTAAATAACAATTTGTTTTTGTGGTCTGGAGTCAAGTGATTGCTCCATCGGCCTGAGACAGATTCAGTCTGCGTGCCGAGTTGATGACCCTCAAACAGGCACCGTTGTAAATTCGGCGCATTAGCAGGACAACTCGCTGGGCTGTGTACATTATCTGGCTACCCCCATTTAAGGAGGTTGCTGGATATGAATTAACTACTTCACTGTCCTATTGTCCTTACTGTTGTCGATCCTCTACTTGAAGGGGAGCTTCGTAAAATATTCCGTATATCCAGAGAAATTCAGGACCAGTTTGAACAGCTGGATTGACTTATTGTCTCCAACTCGGTTTCATTCAATGATGGATGATACAGTGAGATTTATCTTTCCATTATTACCACACTATGCATGAGAAATTAATTTTTATAACTTTCGCTCGTTCGTTGCAACGTAAATATATCTACTGGAGGATTTTGCCAGTTCTTACAGATATAAAAGACAAATGTCGCGAATCCCACAAAACAGTACATTTTCGGCTGTCACAAATTAAACCCTACTTTTGTTTGAACACACGTTTCACACTGGGACAATCAGTATCGAAAAGAAACTGGTTTGAGTTACTTCTGTCTTGGCTGTCATAACTCATATATCTCCTTGCTATTCGCCTAACTTGAACTCCGGGTAACAATGTGAGATTGATCTAAAGTCAAACAAAATTGGGTAGTGAAATCGAATGTAGTTACCAGAAAGCTGCGTATATTCTTCCCAGCCGAACAGTGTGCACTAGTGAATATGGCTAAGCGAATGTGATAATTTGTCTGTGATTAATGTGAGGTTAGTTTCCCAATGGCCAACATTGCTGCTTCAGGAGGACGTAAACGAAAGATCATATGCTGATCGTGTTAAAGAAATACACCAACAAAAAGCTCAAACAAATGTATATCTGGTGAATATCAGCGATTACGGTTATATTACCGTCTATTATTCAAACAGTACATGACCAATTGAAAAGAATGGTGAGTACTTCGACATAAATGCCTTCCAGGCCCACTCTATACTACCGGTTCCACTCTTTGTTAGGCTAATCAGTTAGAGAACGTCATACAGGACAATGAACCAATACTTTCAGTGTTAGGAATCAAATCCTCCAGACCACTAAGCAACCCGGCGGATAACCTAAGTCAATTGAACTTAGTGTACATCTATAAACCTTGGATAGGCTTAGCCACTAAAGGGTGCGTAACATACACATCCTAGTACACAGGGACATAAATGCTGTCAGTTACTCACAAATAAAATCATCCTCGGCATGCAGTGCTCACTGGAATGGTTACCCACTGCTAACATATTGCGTAATGTTTAACATAAAACCATCTTCTACAAACCCGGTGAAATCGCTTCCTACTTGGTGCATCAAAACAAGCCAAAACGGATTGTGAAGGGTCAGCATCTTTAGGAATAACTTCACTGGCATTTGTAACTCCATTCAATGCAAGCTGGATGACTGTCTACAACTAGGCAAATCCCAGCCTCCAATATGTTATAAATCAATAATCAAATATTAGTAATGTTCAAAAGATCTGTTCGTTTTGTGCTGGTTAATGTGAATCACGAACGTATTGATCTAGTTTTAACTTTTCGCTGGTTGTAAAATCAATCCAGGTTAAACATTGATCACATTCCATCCAAACCTTTGATTTATCGATTTAATCAGAGTCAAAATAACAAAATCAAAAGTGCGTTAACAACGTGAGAGAATCCATGTGTCTTTCTGTATGTTATTTCAATTCTTAATGTAACTTGTTGAAAATGTTAAATAACAGAGCGGTTTTCTTGTACTCTATCAATTTACGGTGACTTATTCAGATGTCAGACAGAGAATGGGGGCGAATGGTGATGGAAATGATCAAGCATTTATTGATTCATCAAAACTTATGACTGTTCCACCAACTACTGAAGAGCACGTGACCGACAAGATAAGAAATGGTCCCAAGCAAATATGCAGTGAGATGTTATCAACACGGGACAATGTCGTGAGTTCGACAGATGTTGAAAAAATGACAGACGATTGTGAGGTCGACAACGGAATCATAAATACAACGATTGAGAGTGATGAGGACAGTGTGGTACATAACGCAACTACCTGGTTTGATCTATCTGTCGACCGACAATTAACTGACTCGATCGACCTTACAAACTCAGCATCGATCGATGAACGAGAATATCTTTCAACTGTCAAACCAGAAAACCAGCTTCTCAGTGAAATGTTCCCTGACACTAAAAATAATTCAAGCAAACTGAATTCGGCACCGGAGAAAACAGACTCACTAATGACAAAACTCGTGAAATTAATCGAATCCTTTCTCAATGTTTTGAGTCGAGTAGGCAAACAAGGTTCACACAATTACACAATGAACAGTTCTCTGTCGGACATGAGCAAGGGAGAGTTGAAACCCGTTGACGAGAAATAAAGTGGCTTCCAAGTAAGTTATGAAAGCGAAACTTTGATGGTTGTGCATTGTAATTTGCACAGTTGTGGCTTTATGTTTTGTGTGTGCTGATGAAGTTATTTTGAGTTGAACAAATGTAAAGGAAAAAATAAACTGTATACCTATAGATAATGCTGCCAGTTTAGTGTACCGGTCAGTCTCCAAAATGGCACAGTCCGACCTCTCGTTTTCAAGAAAACAAACTGCTCTCAATCGACTTAACTGTGATGTTTCTACCCCAATGAATGCTTTACTTATATCAAGATACTCCATAAATTTGTCAATCCAAATAACACTTCTGACGTGTTAATTAGTTCCAAATAACAAAACCTCTTCAAAAATGCAGAGCTTCACATTATTTCTGTGGCAAAGAAAATCGTTTCATGTATCCTCAAACTTAACTGAACTACTTTCCGCTATTGCATTCTACCTTACCGGTTATTCTCCAGGCGTATTTGATGAAGTTCTTGCCAGAAATTTCATGCACATACGCCATTTTCTTAGGTATTCGTCTGAAAGGTGCTGCACAACTCGGTGCGAGCCAGTACATTTTCTTTTCCAGAAATCCTTCATAGTTTGGGATACATTACTCATAGGGTACACTTCCGTCATTCTTGCTCATTTACTCAACGCGTTTCCTCCTGATAAATACATTGGATAGTCAGTTCACTGTCTGCATAAATGTCCGCACATACTGCGTTACACCACCCTTCCAGCTTTCAGATGAAGAGACAGTTATCGCTTAACCTGAAATTTTCTTTTTGCAGAAAAAAAAAGAACTTTCCGTTTCTTTCCTTTGTCTTTGTCTATCTTATTTTACTTCTCAGTTTACAGGTGCACACATTACTTCGGGTTTCCAGATTGGCATACATGACTGAAAATTCATCTGCCTGATGCAAGAAAGTGTTATTCAATTCGACTGACTTAAAGTGCCGAAATATTCACCCATCTGAAAAGAATCTGAAAGTCTCAATAATATAATCAGTCTGTAGAATCTAATAAGTTTTATTTATTATTTAACAGTATCAGTGTATACTGTGATAGGTCATATGCGTGCATTAGAAACATTCGTTACCTAGAAAAGTGGAATTTTAACATCAATTTCCGAGGAGATGCTTGACAAGTTATATTTACGCTAAATTAATTTGGAAACTTGGGGTATTGCTTAAAAATGTTCGCCCAGTTTAAATCCATCTACTCTTTAGTTCTAGTTCTGTCTGTTGACGTTGTAGCGGATTGATGAATATGGACAGCGTGTGAGAAACTCTGGTTATTTCCAGTTATGGGTCTTTACCCATAAATTTTGTTAATCTGAAAACGCGTAAAATGTAATCAAGACACATGTTATTGATACGTATGTCAGTGAACGCTCGTAACCGTCAATATTTTTGTGTTTCCAGTCATCCACAAGGCTCAGTTCGTCACTGTTGGCTGCATTCAATCGACTGTCCCGTTTGCCTCGATTTTCCTGAACTATAAATATTTCACGAACTGTTGATTCATCCGTTTTCATCTTTGCCAATTTTTAGAAACTAATTTCTAACTGACTATCGCAAAAATTCCATTCATTTCACACTTGATACATTGTTTGTCAACATAGCCTGTTTTACTTTTTGGGACAACTGTTGAATGGTTGGAGACTGTGGACAGATGTTCAACGGAACTCACGGACTTCAGATTTAAAAGGGGGCAACCGGATGGCTACTCGTAAGCCTAAGTATCAAATCAAAGGTTTATTAAGGCTAGGCCAGGTATATAGACTTTTGTGATTAGACTTTGATCATACGATCCCGAGTTAATATCTCTACTCTCTATACAGGATGAGAATCAATCTTAAGTATAATGGCACTTCGTTCTGGGTAGAGAAAACCTATCAGCGATTGAACTGAATGCCTCATTATAAACCCAAAACTAGCTGCAAACTCTCGCAGCAACGGTTCAGTGAACGTTGCTTACACCTCAGAAGCGGACAGCACTCACCTGGTAATCACGCATTCTTCGTTATGCATGTCAGCGTTCATCGGACCTGAAACCGACCTGATTAATTAGGCCGGTGTGAGTATTGTCTGAGGATGATATTTGTAGTGATATCGCTTTGAAGCCCACGGCCAACCACAGGAGGCATATCTGCTGCAAGTTAGACTACTTGTAAGTGTTAATGAAAACATACCGACAAGTTGAGGCGAACTCAACAAAACCAAACGTGTGGTTCGATTTTCACAATTCAAGAAATTCTTCGTACAAAGCTTTTTATCCCGTGTCCGGCTACGTTCATACCGATTAGCGACTGGTGCTCTTGAAGAACTGATTTCGTAATCGTGGACTGAGTTGATAGCTCGGAAAATCTCTACTGGATTTTTAAAGTGGCATTTCCCCTTAGACGGTATGTGTTATATTGGCTCCATTCAGCTTCGTCACAGACTATAAGACCTAGTACGAAGAACGTTTAGTGAGTAGTCAAGTTTGGCAATATTCAGGCTTTGTTTCTACTCACGATGTCACCATTATTTTTCTGAGCGAATAAAGTATTCATAGTTGTCTGACCATTAGTTGAACACCACAGCTCATCTGCTGTTTTTGTAAGCTGTGCCCGTTTTGGTCGAAGAATGAACAGCCTCGTTGTTCGGATCAGTTCAATCACAAACGCTAAATCAGCATCTGTTTCCAATTTCATTGCACTTACTATAGTAGTTAGAGACAATTGCACATTTTGCCCCATTTTTCGATTTCCATAGTAATAGTCTCGTTAACATCGGTCAAGAATGAGGCCTTTATAAAGTTGCCAACAAAATAACGGCTTTCTACCATAAACATTACGATGAAATAATAGGGGGGCAACGTACTGTCCTCTAAATCGCAAAGCCTACTAATTGAAACATCAATCAGCAGATTTTGTGATTTCTGGGCTTTCAACTTGTAGACGAGTTCTGGTCACGGGGTCATTGATCGCAGTTAACGGAACAGTTACCTTTTCTTCTCTCGAATCCATCCGACAGTCCTAGCACTATCCATAAGCGAATGTGTCTAGGAGTATGCAGGTGATGGTTTCGTCATACCAAGTGTGAGCTCAGTGGAGCAATGGGCAGCACAGTTGCGCCGTGCAAGGGTCGCTGGCGTGCTAATCACGGCTGCGGCAAGCCTATGCACTACTGGCAAGCTTTACCACGAGCGGCTGACTGAAAGTTCCATAGATGTGCGACATCTGTTGTAGTGGACAAGTGGGTACGCGCTATACCCTCGTCCACTAACAATTTAGAATGCCTTTCCTGAAGAGCAATCGAAACGTAGTCCCAACAGGCATTGAATTAGAGAAGGCAGCGGGGTTTGGAAACAAACCGTATATTTCCAG
>JTDE01003492.1:0-46183 GCA_014338405.1 Paragonimus skrjabini miyazakii
ACGTTCTAACAATGCTTCCATCGGAATTTTCGTGGTGAAATACATCTTTCCGAATTGTAGAAACACCCAATTTCGCACGGTTTTGGAGATATAATAGAATTTGTAATTTTCGACCACGTTGTGTTCACATCGCATTGTACACGAAATATCACAGTAATTCCTAATGAAAACTATGTTGTCACGGTTGTGGCTTAGTTACACATCAGAATTATATATACAGCCTGTTTCCCTGGCAGTATTTCCGGTGGAAAACGGTCTACGTTATCACCTGGTTGTTTCTGCCTACATGCGTAACACGTCCCACCCTATCATGAAAAACGTGCGTATTGTTTTGTTTGTTGCTCATTGATCATGCTTCAAAGTAACTTGCCACGTGTACGCGAGTCTATGCTCACTTATCCGATGGATAATGACCAATTTTGATGCTCGTTAGTTATCCGGCGAAAACACTGATTCCCACTTCTACCGATTCAGCTACAACCCTTCTATATTCGGAACATGGTTGTTTATGATTCTGGTGACTGTTGGTCTATGTTTTCGCCGGCTCCACGGCTGTCAGACCACCAGTCATCAATATGGCCCGATGTTAGTGACATTTCAGCGCCGTGCGAGTGCACTATCCAAGGAAAGTGAACTGTTTGGCGTGTCTGTACTTCATGCTTAGAATACGGAGTTGCAGCCCTGATGCTAGGGGTGTGTGCGATCGTGAGATTGTCGTTGTAACTGCGGTGGGCTGAACATCTGCATGTGGTGCTATAGATACTGTCGAAAGATAATTCCTTCTAACTGTTCTGCATTTTGCAGAACTCGATTCAGGTCTCGAAGTGTGCAGACAAGGATGCTGTTTCGGATGGTTTTTTGTTGAACAACTATCGGTGGAAGTTTGAACCGTGTAGGCGGCAGTATTCCGTTCGAAAAGAATCCATTTTTAGAAATACACGTCTGACGTTAGAGGAGGCATTCACGATTTTGCTACACCGGTCGTTCATAAATAGCATAACATTCACAGACACTACGTTAAAAATAGGCTTCAAAACAGTCGTTACTTTCCATCGTCGCATACGATTGGCATTGAGCAAACGGTGACCTGAGTTTCAGGAACAACGCTCCCATTACGACCGAATTAGGGGAATTCGCCAAACATATGGAACTCATTCCATCACTGTTCACGAAAAGGAAGTACCACCGTGTGTTTCACTTCCCGACGGCGTGGGTAGTTTGTGGCATTGAAAGGGAGACGCAGAAGACGTTCATGGCGGTCTGCTCTGGGAACAGACGGAATACAGCCACCTTATTGCCCATCATCCGAAACATGTCCGGGTAAGCTTGTTACATTATTTCATTTCTTTGCTTTAAGCCGAACACCATAATCATCACGGACGAATGGAGTGCCTCCATGGCTCTGGATGCAATAGCTCATTAAGAGTATTGGACGATCAACCATTCAGAAAATTTCGTGGATCGTGAGAATAGCGTGATCTACGTACAGAATTTTCGTTCTATATCTGGATCAAACGAACGGCAGTTACAATCACACCTTCAGGATATCATTCGATGAATGCGAAATCCCAGAAACGTGGTTGGCAACTGCTGTTCACCTTGTCTCATACAGATTTCTTAAGAATTATATAATATACATCAACATTTTTGCACGCGTTTATCATTCCGATTAATGCGTACTGCGTTGAAATTGGTAGCTGCTCCGTTCAGTATGCATTATGCGTTTAAGTCTGCCGCATATATTCACGCTAGTAGTTGCTCCGTCCAGTTGACCTAAGCTATGATCAAGGCCTAAGTATGCCGCATATATTCATGCTAGTAGTTGCTCCGTCCAGTTGACTTTAGTTAACAACAACGTTGTAAAAATGAACACTGCAGAAATCAAAATAAACTTGTATTGGGACCGTTCAGGATGAGTTATAAAGATATCCGTCGGTTCCGGCAAAATTTGAGATAACACACTGGCAGCCGTCAAGGAAGTCTGCAGCCGGTGAAAACATGGACCAACAGTCACCAGAATCATAAGCATCCATGTTCCGAATATAGAAGGGTTGTAGCTGAATCGGTAGAAGTGGGAATCAGTGTTTTCGCCGGATAACTAACGAGCATCAAAATTGGTCATTATCCATCGGATAAGTGAGCATAGACTCGCGTACACGTGGCAAGTTACTTTGAAGCATGATCAATGAGCAACAAACAAAACAATACGCACGTTTTTCATGATAGGGTGGGACGTGTTACGCATGTAGGCAGAAACAACCAGGTGATAACGTAGACCGTTTTCCACCGGAAATACTGCCAGGGAAACAGGCTGTATATATAATTCTGATGTGTAACTAAGCCACAACCGTGACAACATAGTTTTCATTAGGAATTACTGTGATATTTCGTGTACAATGCGATGTGAACACAACGTGGTCGAAAATTACAAATTCTATTATATCTCCAAAACCGTGCGAAATTGGGTGTTTCTACAATTCGGAAAGATGTATTTCACCACGAAAATTCCGATGGAAGCATTGTTAGAACGTAAAATTAATTAGGAAAGTCAACATTATGCATATATCGAAAAACTGGCGACACTTTTCAACAAAAGTGCGAATATGGGCAATTGTTAGGTACACCTGAGACTTTCCATTGCAACACCACTCCCAGCAAATAAAACGGAGTTGGACCGGAGTCGGACAGTGTCTGGCCACCAGTCGGACCGGATCCGGCCTGCACCAACTGCCGGAGGCGGTCCGACTCCAGTTTGGCCAGACAGGCAGTCGGTCAAATGAAAATTTTCCGGCGCCCCGTTTACTGAATTTAACGACGCCTATTAGCACGACCGTTCCCTTAGTGTTCCCTAAGCGCCTAGTATACCCAACCACGATGATAGCTACCGTCTGCTTTCATAAACCGAGCAATGAATTCGCAAATCTTGGAAATATTGAAAAAACCAATGTAATAGAACAAGCTTTTTAATGAAAATAAAGATTGTAGGCAGTTGACAGAAGGTCTCACTTATCAGAATGAACGTCCTGTTTTTCGTCAATATCTTCAAGTGATTGATATTCATTACATGCCTTGATATCTGCAAAAGAAAAGTTTTTTGTGCGAATTAAAAGTGGAATATCTCTGCTAATAAGCAAGATACAACAATACTGTATTAGGACAGTCTGTTAGAGAACTTACTGTTGTTTCAAAGAATGAAGTATTCATTCATGAATGCTTCCGGAATGATGTAGGAAATTCCGTTGAACTTGTACAAATTCCACTTCCCGCCTTAAAACAAGTTTTTAACGAAGTACGTGTAATTCATGTAATTAATTCACCGTGAATAAGGCCGGAAAAAGGAACTTGATATAATGAAATCAATTTAACGCATTTACAAAGTTTTCAACAAAACTGTGGATGATCACAGACCGCGAGCGATGCAACACAACCGAACTCACCTCGCACGAAACAAGTGAAACTGTTAATGCTCGTTCAATGGAGGCAGGGATTAAAACAAAGGTGCACAAAATTGTGGTAATCGTGAATGCACTAGGTTTAAAATTTATGAGTATGATAATGTGTTTTAGAAATTTTTAACAACCCGATTGAATAACACAATGAGCGTAGTTAATACCAGTTATTATTCTTATATGATTCGCCTACTGTGTGGCCAGATGTTCGCCAACACCTCGGAGTTGGCCATGTGTTTGCTGGGCTAGTATACTCGATGAAATCTATATATTTGTTCGGTAGTATACATTTTAATATTTTATGAAAAATTTGAAGAATCTCTTTTCGCGCCTAAATGACCGTTTCCAACTCGTTTCGGCCTTGAAACACCACACCGGCGAACGAAACAATTGCCAAAAATTGGACAGATGGTCTTGGCACACGGAAATCAGTTCGCGGTTTGAACGTGTTATCTTGTTTCGGCCTTGAATTGTTGCCTTTACAATAATTGCAGAGAGCCTTGGTAGTCTTCGTAACTTATTTTATGTCCTCATACTGTTCACACACTTTACGAATGATCTGGAATCTTCGATCCTGATGCGAGATAAGTTTCTGTCGTTGCTCTGGCAAGTTAATGCCAGCAATCAACCGATCACGTAGCTGACCCTCTAACTGGATACAGTATTCACACCTGGCTACTTTGTTTGCAACTGTAAGACGAAATCACGAATCGATTGGGATTCAGAACGGATTGGCACATTGAACTTGGCTCTTTCAACCGCCACAAAATTCACCGGTTTGAAGTGTTGGAGTATTTTCTTCAGCGTAGGATAGGAACAGTTGATTGGTGACACCGGAAAAGCCAAGTTTTGACAAGGACATAAGCTTCCATGCCGATGAAATATAGGAAGAAATCAACTTTCCTCTTCTCGTCCAATTCAGATTTTGTGAAGAACCAAATGTCAAACCTCTCCAAGTAGTCCTCCACTTCTCGAGCATTTGAATTGGTGCTTAATCGATCCATTTCAGTAATCATTGTATATCGCGCGCGCGACGCCAACTGTTGTAATTAGAATTGAACTATATAGGGTAACGATCGAACGTCTAAAAATAACAAAACACAATTAGACAACGTATATTGTCGAATCGTACGTGGTAAAACAATTGCATAACAGAAGGAGACAAAGCATGTCAGTCATGTTCATCACAAAGTTTCGCGGTCGCTGGTCAATACACCCCCACTGCAAATGTCTTCCTACAGGATTATAAATGACTGGATGGACTTGCTGTTCGAAGTCGTTAACCGCACGTTTAAGAGTAGCTTTGAAACTTTGAAAATTTTCTTCAAAATGAAGGCTGCCAAAATGGTAATTTCAGGCTCCTGTATTTAACTGTTGCAATTTCCAGAATCCGTGCTGCGCAATGATTTCAGTTATCACCTACCAGATCAGCGGACAATCGGTGAATTTTGAGACAGGCGAACCGACCAGACCAGGGTGGTTGCGGATTTTTGCATTAAACTGGTGTGTTAGTCGCTTAAATAGATGAAAGATGATAACGATTCACTATATGGCTATTATTCATTTTCCCGCGGAAGTCCTGGCGCTTCTGGCGTTTCATCAAGTTGGTGACAGGTGCGGAACAAACATTAAAAATCAGCTTATCAGTCTTTCATTTGGCAGCTTTTCATTTACTATAGTTTCGATGTGAATCTTTGTTAATATGAACTATCCGCAATCGGTTAGATTTTGGCGGGTCGGCGTGTTCACGGCGTGGCTGGTGTTTTAGGTGGTCGGTTCTTTATGGCTGTTAGCTGGCTGCTGGTAAGAAGTGTTTTTTTCGCTTGATTGGAATACTTAGTGTTCTGTGAAAATGCCTGTCCTCTTTTATCCTAATAGCGCGTACGTCGTGCTATGCCTCCCCTTCAAAATATGTAGATTCCCAATGCGTTTCCGTTGTGTTGACTACAAACCCCGTCCGACTGTAACTCGTTGGGCTTCTACTACTTGGCACACATACTGAGTCTAGCTTTTTCTTTATTTTTACTCTCGTGTTGACACGTTCAGGATCTTGTTCATTTTTAGTCATCTATCCCGTTGCGCATTAAATGCCTTGCATTGTTTCACGGTGCTGTACATGGCATATATTGATGTTGTCCATCTCATTGCCGAGTTAGGGTCAAGTATTCTGTTTTTACCCTTCAGATTTCAGCGATTTGTTCACGGGTTCGAGGTTGGAGGCCCAAGCTAGCTAGCTAGCTATGGCTAGTCTGTCCTCATTTTGTGGTGGGCGGTTGTTAGAATCTCCGCACACCCTAGGTGCAGCCACCCTACTATTTTGCTGTTAACAATGTCAAGTAGCCGTTGCGCTCGGTTTCAGACTTTTGTATGTGCTTAAACGTTTGTTTGAACGATTAACTACCCAGGGGGCACTCGTACATACGACTCACGCTGTCCGCCCGCTTGTCATTTCGCTGTGTTACCGTTCACTCTTGGTTTGCCTTCATGTCGAATTAGCGTGTCGACAATATACTTCACTCGTTGCGTTATCCTCTTTCGTTCGCTTGACCCTATACAGGTTGCCCCGGAACGTCGGTATTTTAATCTTTTACGTTGATTACACAGGACCACACACGAGGAACGGTGACTTGTCGCCAAGCGTGGACTTCTGCAAACCTAGGCTTGTTGATCTGGGCGTGACCTATGCGTCGAAGCTGAATAAACGTTTCGGTCGTTTACCTGAAATTTGCGTGAGTTAGTAACTCAATGTACATGATGTTTATTTGCTACTGCGAGCATGTGAGCATATTTTATTCTGACAAACCTAAACCTTCCCATCTACTTTATTACTCGACTTATTTTTTTCAGCGTACTTGTACTGTTAATGGGACGGACATTTTTGTGGCACTGGTTGGCCCTGACAACGACCATAAACGTTCCCGTCATGAGTGCTTCACGCCTTTGATTAACCGGCATGCTGGTCGCGGACAACAGAACTGTACGTCGTCCCCGCGTTACTCTTTTACCTTGTTGCACTTGTTAGTGATGAAATCTTTGAGTTGAGTAGTGATTATCACCAAGATCGCTGAAGCTTTGTTGTAGTCATAATTATCTAGCTGTGTTCGTGGCCTTGACTTTGGTTTGTTTTGTAGGCTCATATATTTGGGTGACAATCATTCCTGGCGCGTTTCAATGTCATCGTCTTACTGCGATTCCGCAAATCCATATCTGCCCGGAGAATCGAGTTTATACACCCAAGGTGGGGTTTCTGTTTGTTGCTGCTTCGAACTTTGTCTTATTTTCAGCTATCGAAGTGTTTTCTAACATGCGGGTCCATGTCGTGGGAAATGTACCACAGGATATCGAAATAAGCTCTTGGCCAACGATTATCAGTTGTGGATAATGACGTACGTTGTTTTCTGTCTTTTGGTAGCTGTCAAGCGTATTTTTACGTGTTAATGATGAAACTCTTAATTTGAGTCGTGATTATCACCAAGATCGCTGAAGCGGGATGATAATCTTGATAGGCTCGTTACATCCGTGGTACTTATTTCAGTTTGTTTTGTAGGTTCATATGTTTCAACGACAGTCACTTCCGGTGAGTTTCCGTCCATTTGTCATGATGTTCTTATTTGCTACTGCGATCCAGTGAGCTCAAACATGTCTGAGTATTTGTGATCTGTTCTAACACTTGATTGTGTTTTTGTTTAGATGGAGCTTTGACGGCAATATCGGGCATTTTATACAGGCATTTGTCCACAATCAGACTGAAAATTATCCGATTATACAGTATCTAATGCTGAAAAATATACCTTGTTACCATAAACGTCTTCTATGCCGCTACTACGATTTTCTTTATTACTCGCAAAAATGTTTGCCATTGACCAGGTTAGTCCGTGGTGACTAACTCATCCAGTCTTGGAGCTTTCGATTGCAAATTGAGGTCACTGCTTGCTTCGACACCGTTTTTTGTATGGTTTTCCGGCATAGTATGTCGAGAAAGTGGATCAGTTAGTAACGAATTAACAGGCAGGTGCACCTTTTTTCCTGTCGTCTGCGGATGATCGATACTTAAAGCTCCGAGGTACTGAATGAAACGAAGCAATGCGCTTGAGATATGACATGTTGTTTCACGCTGTAGGATTGTCTTAGTGTCTGGACGCGTGATTCGTCTACCCTGTATTGTCTAGTACAATCCATGTGGTAAGCAGGGTTTGGCCTGGTAGGCCGGTGCGCTCACATGATTGTTTAGGCGCAGGTATGTTACGGTACCTCACGTCGTGTCGTCTGATCCAATGGTCACCGTCCTCATGCTACAAGTGTGTATGGACCACAACCTCCACCCCAAATTGATTTCCACGAACAAGTTGATTCGTGCGTGGATTTGGTTGAACTTCATGCAGTTGGTTGCAACTTTCGTATTCAGATAGATTTGCCGGACTGCTTTCGATAAAAGGCACGAGACTGGCGTTTCGTCCACGTTAGAACTCGCCTGTAGTGCGTACCCTTGCCACTTGGGATTTGTACTCTGATGACACCATCGTGTGCTAGCCGTGTTAGTCACTGCGCCGTTAACCTCAAATTAGGCACGTCCGGATTGTTCGGGCGCCAAAAAAATTCATCTTGCGATTTCCGTGACCACTAAAAGTCGTTCTGTGTTTGTCAACGCTAATTTTATACTGACTTATCCACTGCCATATTTTCCTCTCGGGGTTTACAAGACATCTAACAATTGGGGAGCTGTTGTGTGGGGCGCCATCGCGTCTGGTGCTTTGTAGTTAGCAATCTGGTTACATTTGGTTAGGCTCTGTTTTCCATTTGCTGTTTTCGTATTTCAACTTCACTTCCACCATTGAACCGGTGGTGGCTGGCTGGCTTTGGCTACCGCTAGTCCTGACTGATCCACAAAACACCAGTAGTATGTAAATACGTGTGTATAGGGCGGAACAGACAGACAAAACGAGTCAAACAAAGTAACCGTTTTATTTTAGGAAGGCTAACAAAGGTCGATAACCTTGCAGTCACTGGGTGCAGCATACTGCCATTTCCGACCATGTCCAATGTGTTGACAGTCGTAAATTTCCAACTGAATAGGCCACACATAGCGACTGTTCAGTTGTGCGGTACAGAATTTATTTGGCCCTGAATATATCATCACTTGGATGCTCTGCGGGTTCTTCCACTCGTCAAAGACAACATTGAACGAGGCGCGGTTTAGCAGGTGCTTCGTCGGCATATGATTTACTCGACGGCCAGCGAGCGTCAAGTTTCTGCTGTCTCGTTTATTAACAGCGAACGTGCTACATTTCCGAACTACGCGGCGACCGGGATGTCGCGTTGTTTACACGGCCGGTCCATTCGTTACAGGTTGACTGTCGGATACTGAGAGTCCACACTTCTTAAACAGGAATGGACTAGTTTTTGTCGTAGAAGTGCGCACGTATTGTAATTTGTGCTTTAAGCGACAAGTAAACGTCTCCAGGACGTTACGATTAACGTCGTCAGCAATGTTACAAACCGATGAGATACCACCGGTCAGGTAAGTGAGTCAGTCGACATTCAAACGGCTTGCCTGCAATAACAGTGAGGGTCTACACCGACCGGTCTCGTAACAATACTGCACTTTGGAGCTGCACAGCATGCAGGCTAGTCATGCTGACATGGTTCACCTGCCTACTGCAGAGGAACAACGTGCCTACCATTATTCGGTTTACTATTCAACGGGCGCTCCATTCCGAGGTTTACGGAATTTCCGGATGTTCTTTCCGTTGTGCTTTCCATCGCGTAATTGGAGAGAGAGACGAACGCCACTTGAAGCGAATGACCGTTGAGGTAGCTACTCGTAACTGCGTGTTATGCACTCAGCGGGTATACGATTTTAGTAAAATGACTTCACTGGGACTCCTCTCTTATGGAGATAGTCGTAGAGAGCACGCCGTGCAACCAGATCAGAAGTGGCCAGATTGTCTGTCTTCGTACGTCATGTAGAGGATGGTTAGTTCTAGAAAGTCGATAAACGGCCTCCTGTCCAGGATGGCTAGCTGTGTGGTCTACGACCTACTTCTGAAGAGCCAAATTGGGTGGTACAGATCGTGGTGACCACCGGACTATGATGTAGATACTACCAGCAAAATCCCATCGCTGTTTTTGAAGATAATAACAGAAATTAAAAAATTGCACGCATGGTTGGTTTATTCGTGTCAAATTAACCTTCTGCTGGCATGGAGGCGTAAATCGGAATAGCCCCGCAGAGCAGCGTCGTATATAGTCAGGTCGGATGAATTTCATGTCTTGTATCATATTTTGCATCTTCCTCGGATGGGAGCGTGCATGCGAACACTCGTCTAAGACTCCAACAAGTTGTGTTGGGTAAAGAAACAATATGGGCGATCCTATTCACAGCAAGAAGGGGGTGACCTAAGTTAATGGTGTGATTGGACGTGCGCGTGTGCCGTTGGACACTGAAATGCGAAGCACCTCTGTCTTAGAACATTTTCGCAGAGACCAGTTTTATCAGGCCAAACGGGTTCATTCAATTCTAAATAAGACTTCCTTAAGTTACGAAAAGAGAGGTAGACGATTCAAGCTCCTTTCGTTTGGGCGCATCGCTTCGAACGTCAGTGCTGAGGTATTGCTGCATCGCACTGATGCGACGGAGTCAGAAAGAGGGCTCGGATCATGCAGCACGTTCTTATACTCTGATGGAAGTGGGGAATGGTGGACGCTTAGCTTAAGCGGCAGACGATTTTTGCCAAGTTGACGCAATCCCCTGAGGTTGGGTTGAAATTAATCACTACCTGATATGCAAGCAACGGAGCCCAAACGCTAATCCAATCTGCAAGTGTCTGACAATTAGCGCATATTGCCTAACCAATGTGAGGAGTGCTGGGGGCTTAGTGTTGGTTTCTGGTGTAGATGATAGCGCTTCCACTGTAATCTATGTCACCGCGGGCTCTTATAATTGGTCTCATCCAGATTAGCCCTTGCTTAGCTGAGCCTAGTGGCCTTAGATCTCTGTAGTCGGATAGCGATGACTTCAGCTGCCTCAGTATTAAATACAGTTAAGCAATTCGGATTGGTCGTACTTGACGTATCTGATTTAGACAGCCACCCCAAGCGGGTAGGCGCACACTGCCTTGCGGACTTTATACGTTTCGTCAGGGTCTTTCGGTGTTGTTTACTGGCCACTTTTCACTTTAGGTTTCAGTTTCCTAGCCGTATGTGCATGGCTAAATCTTGGCATGGTTTACTGATCAACTATAAAACTGAACTTGATTAATTATGGGTGGGTAGGTGTCCGTGTATGGCATTAGGAATGTGCTATTCGTTTTTTCGTTGCGAAATGTGGTGAGGTGAAACTCGTGGGCAACGTACGGTTTTGTTTTGCTAGTCTGTTGATGTGTAAGGAAGCCGCGCACCATATCTGTTTCTCAGTTAATCTTGCGTTCACCCAAGGGACCGACTTCTCTCATGTTTATCACTCTTCCCGCTCTATAATTACAGTGGTTTCGCCTAAGTCGCCACTTTTATAATAGCCTGGAAAGCGAAATAACGAGTCGCACAGATTTGTTCTTTACTTATCCATTTCGTCACTTGCGGTGCCATTTGTCGTTCCATGTCCATTACACCTGTTAATTGGTTGTGTGACAGTTAAACGTGTGCCCAAGTGGGTGGTTCTTATTCGACAAGTGAATTTGATTTAGGTGATCTGGTTGATACGTGTGTTGGTGTTTTCCGCAAGTCCATTGGATTATGAATGTCATGGAACAGTAAACAAATGTCGACACCCAAGTGCTTTAATCCATTCCTCTAAAGACTTGGCAATGAAGTGAGTGCCATTGTCGGTGACCAAAGCAGCAGGTACACCCTCGCGACAGAAAAGTTGTCTCAAAGCATGTGAAAAGTCTGCACTCGGTGATGAAGTGAAAAAAAGCTTCAGGTCCTCTAGAGTAAGCATCAATAATCACTAGGGCATAGTATTTCCTAAGAAAAGGACCACAGTAACTTGCATGAACTCTCTGAAATGTTTCATACGTAACAGGCCACGGGAACCATTGTGATTGTTTCGTATGGATCTTGTGTACACATTTGATACAATTCTTGGCGGTATGTTTAATATCTGATTCTAATTCCGGCCACCAGCAAGTTAAGCGTGTAAGCGACTTCATCTTCTCAACTTCCAAATTTCCGGAATGCAAGTCCGCAAGGATATCAGATCTCAGAATCAGTGGAATTACAACACGGTCATCGAAACACAGTAATACGTCTGGAGTAATGGGCAAACTTTCACGGCGACAGTAAAATGCGGGAAATCTACGCCCTCCTGCTGTGTCCAGCCACGTCTTAAGGTAGAGATAATAGGACCAAAGAAATTACGAGCATCGCACACAAGTGCATCTTCTTTTACTAGCAGTGGTTGAACTAGTAAACAGTCAGCATTGTCAGAGTTTTAGTCAAGTGACGGAAATCTGGATAGGTAATCAACATGGGGAATAGCTTTTGCATTACGATGAGTGATTGTGTAATTGTAGGAACCGAGGGCAATGCTCCAGCGTTACACCATGGTAGCAGATGACTTTACCAGTGATTTGCTGGGATGATACAGAATTTTTAAGGCTTCACGGTCTGTTGCAATAGTGAATGAGAGTCCAAAAAGGTACTTGTGAAGTCTTTTAACAGCCCAATATACTCCAAGGGCTTCACGTTGGGTCTGATAATACCCACGTTCGGCTTTAGACAAACGACGGGCGATGCATACAACAGGTCTACCACACTGTTCCAGAACCGCGCCTATTCTAACATCCTCCGGCAACGCTGAATGGCTCGATTAAAGGACGATTGCGTATCCTCTGACCTCGTGGATGCCTGGTTGCCGTTGCTGTTTCACGGCGGTTTTGATAGTTAAATCCCTCGTATATTAGCGAAAGAGACTAAATGTTAACACCGCCAAAGGCGGCGTGCTCACCAACGAACTACGGTTAGTGTAGTAAACAATGACAGGCTCGCATTGACTGCGTCTACGTAGATTTCTATCGTCAATGAACACTTTTCTCCGTTAAATCTAACAGACGGCTGACTTATTATTGGGTCGCTACTTTATGTAATTCCTCAGTGCTTGACGATCCCTTGGGGTAGCTAATTTACCATTAATCACTGTACCAACATGAATCGGTTCCAGTGGTTGTCCATTGAAATAACTATTGTTTTAATACCATTCAAATGTTTGCCTAGGCTTCATTGTTATTACAGCATGCGTTTAATTGAACTATGAAAGAACAACGAAGACAGTGTGGTCTCAGGCTTTGATGATTATTTAAAACAAGAATTGAAAATCGGATGAAGACGTTTTCTTTCAAATGGAGTTACTCGATGGCATTTTGGTAGAGGCTCGTTTCCAACATTGTACAGAAACGTCCCGTGTTCGGCAGGAGGGAGTTCATGAAGGGTTATTGTAGCTGACTTGTGAATGCTCCAACTTTGATCCAAATGACCGCGATCCGTTGCTCCTCGTTGAACTTGGTCGGCTAGCAGGTTGATCCCGGGGGTCGTCCTTTTTTGTTGTACTACTGACAGTGGAATCTGGAGATTCAGACTTACCGACCTTGAGTTTCGGACTGTTGCTTGGTGAGAGCGTTTCTGGAGTACGTGGTATCTTTGGTCGGCTTTCAAACGCAGACTTTTTATTAGTGACGGAGGGTCGCGGGTTTGGTGCTGGAGGCATCGCGTTTGAAGTTTTAGGTACTGCATCGGCCTCTTTCGTTGGAATAGAGTCGAACTGTAGCGACGCTCTTGGAGTATTTTCTGAGTTAAGTGTGAACAAGATTGAAGCAAAGCGAACTCGATGACTTTCAAATTATGGTGGTCTAGGTTGTGATTTCTATAAAAAGACAAGAGCGATCAGACAGACGTGTTCGCTTGCGTTAGATGTCGTGCGTTATGGGCTCAATGTTAAAGTTTACCGTTGCATGTCATCTTCGAGGTAGCTTGGTTCCGTGCAGGCAGATAATTGTCCTGCTGTCTAACCAAAAATGGGGACGAGGTATGATAGGTTGAGGAGTGCTAGTGAGCTTTCTTTTTGGATTGACCATTGTATCGTGTTTATCGAACCATCGATTTTACTGTTAGTAGTTGTTCGACGTTTTGTAATAAAGCTACCGCATAAGTCTGAAGGTCCGATTTATAAATCAACGGCTTTGTAGCTCCTCAAAGGATTCTGGCCATGACTACATACTTGTTTGTTCTAAATGCCAGCTGGGTTGTACCCCCGGCCTAGGTAGGCCGCGACTAGCTTCGCGCCACACGGGCGTGTAAGCCATCCTTCGGAACGGATGCCTGTGCTGGTGACTCAATTAATGTCACCATGTTTGTTTGTTTTGCAGATCCTGTGTTCTGCACTAGGGTACATTAAATCATCCTTGCTCTTTAGAATTAATCGTCTTTTCTGTCAGCCGTTATACGCTGATTTTCAGTCGGTAGTTTTCGGTCTAAAGGGTGCTTTCGACTCGGCTGACTACTATGCTAAATAGAACCGTCTCTTTAGAGGGGCTTCGCAAAATGTGTCAATTAGCCAAACTGTTTGCTTGCTTGATCTTTGGATTCCTAACCTGAATAATGCGTTTAGTTGATGAGGGCAAGTCCAAGTGCTGGCTGTTTCATGCCTTGGTACTAAGTTATTCGCCGACCCGCTATCTTTTCGAGCCGGCCTTTGGTTTCTTAAATAGGACTTTACAAGTCAAGCTATGTGACTGCGTACACAGCATGTGCTCTAGCCAACGAAACCTGTGACGACCGATCACGTGTTATGGAGATGTTCAGATTTTCATCTCTGGAGGTCTGTTGCCGGACCGCCTAGATTCCCACGTAGTAACTCCATCTTACACGGGTGATGTTGCGCGAGCTGTGAAAATGTTATTGAGTAGACCAGGCTCTGTAATCACATGACGGAACCGAATGCCTAGGTGCACAGTGATGGAGGTGGAATGCAGCTGCCGATCACCTCATTCGTACTAATCAACACGTATGTGACTGTGCAGGTAGACAAACTCAGTAGTCCTAACATGTCGCTACCAAAGATGAGCGCAAGCACATGCTTCTGCCGGTTGTGGATTAGTGCTTCACACGTTTGGGGGGAAAAGCATATTACGCGCCAACGGGCTGGTGGATTTAAGTGGTAACATCGACGTAACCTAAATCATAAAGTTTGTCGCTTGGGTGAAGTCATACGCTATCGGGGTATTCACATGACACTGTCCGTAGATTGTCATCCACAAAAAAGTTGAGAAGGAAAGGTGATAATGAGCAACCTTGCCGAACACTGCTGGCAATAGAAAGTGGATCTCGTAAAATGTCGCAGGCGCTTTCTCACCCCGAAGTTTTGCCCTGTAAGGTTTCGGTGAAGTTACCTTACTTATCAGGTATATCCTTCAAGAGACAAAGTCGAAGAATTGTCGTGTATACAAATTCGAACACTTCCTTCGAATGTCTTAGAAAATAGCCAACACGCCCTCAACAGCGGCTTCTAAGTCCTGGTTTGTGCCGGAGAGTGAGTATTTGATCCAAAGGATGAAAAATGGTTCGGTAGTTCCTCATTTTAACCTCTCGAAACGAAAAAGTCTACGAACGATAAAACTAACTAGTTTTCAATGTGATAGCTATCAGAACTTTGCCTCAATCACTAAGGCGAACATTGCACACACCTTTAAATGTGCACCAGTGCCCAGGCATATACTGTCCAGATTACATATTACCAACTGCTGCTTGAATGCAATACCTCCATCCCGAAAAATAGCTGGAGGACGTTCACCGGGGCTGTAGGCCTTATGACAATTAAGGAGTTGAAGTACTTTGTTGTCTTCCACTTCTGAGGACGAGTCGATGCCTACAGTCCAGTGGCAGACATGGTTGTCCTCTAAAATCAGTTGTGCTAATGGGCAATTGAATTTGATCCGAAAATGGGTTATCCAGCGTTTTATATTTCGAGACAAATCATATTAGTTCGCCGTTTTCTTCTCGGATGGCCCGGCTGACATCGAGCTCTTTGGCACCCGTGACCCAGAGTATCCGGAAGAGCTTCTGACGGCCAGCGAAAGACGGATGCTTCTGTATCTGATGTTCGGCGAGTCTACCTGTCCTGCCGATCATCATTAATGCTTTTTTAATAGTTTTGTTGGTAGGCGTTTTGCGAGTGGCAAGAAGCAAGGTGGATGCTTCAGTGTGACCAACATTCTGTGATGCTACTCTTCTAACGACTGCTAACATCGATGCGAACGGTCTGCGCCTAGGGTTAATTCGGAGGAAGAGGATGTCCTGCTAGACAATGATAACTATCACACCGAAAGTGCGTGTTCGCTAGAAACGAGTGATTGTTCGCGCATGTCTGCTATAGACGTTCTTCACTGTCCAGCCGGAGGATACCTAGGGAACGATTATCAGATGATGGACTGGCATATTCGAACGATTCGGACATCGCTTTATTTAGATATTCTGTAGATGGTGTATGATGTTGAATCCTTTTAGTGAAATGGCTAGTCTGTATGAATCGCACGTTTCATCTTCAGGATGTAAGGCGTTGGTACAAAAGTTGATTGACCCTGCTACTGACAGGCCGTTTGATATTATTGACCGTACAACCCATCTAGGTTGTGCCATGCCATCAGCTTGTGACATAATTGACGCCTGTCTGCGAGAATAGCGAAGACATACATTGTATTAGCAGATCTTCGAACGCAAATACTTTCGATTATCAAGTTTCGATAAGACAATGCGTGCATACGCGCGTTTAGTTCTGTTTCGGAAATCAAAGACCTGATTAATTCGTGTGGAAGATACATGCTAGCTCTCGGAATTCTATCAACACAATGTACGCTAGTTAGTTAAGCTTCTGGGTGCACGGTTTAAAATGCTTTAATTTTGTAACGAATTATTGACCTCTTGAGAGTACACAGCCACATAATTGCTTACCGGCGAATCGTCTGCTACTATACAGCGTAACTGCCAACGGTTGGAAGAAGTCGCGAGACGTACGGGCGAGGATGCTTACAGACAATGGAAGCCGTGATGACTGCTGAATATGGTTACGTAATGTCGCCTATCAGATTGGGGATAGTGCAACCGTCCACCAGTGCTTTAAAATATTCTGGGACTTGCTATTGTGTTGCAATTAATGGTATGCGCACATTCGTGAGATTATTGACTCGCTTGTAATTTACAGTTGTTTGGGCTATCGTTTGCCCGTACGGTTGTCCATCGTGGTTGTAATATTATGATCAACAACGCGAGATGAAATAATCGTAGGCACGACCCCGGGCTAAACATGTACACATTCGGGCGTTTGGAACAGCCGAGTTAAATGGACAGCGAGTTTTGGTGTAATGAGATTGTGGGGCCCTGAAGACCTCATTAAAATAGTCTCATGAATCATGGCTGTATATTGTACCTAGGTTACTAAGAAAGTTCAGAGGACAGGCTGTTCGATTATTTGTCCGTGTCACGCACCCATGTAACGTAAATCCATGTTAAACCACTTGTCCACAGGTCTTGAGTCCCTTTAATTAGCTTCCGTATGTATATCGTTTATAACGTAAAGCGGGAACGCTATCGCATTTCGTTCAATAACTATTCCTTCTCCATTTCTAACGACTTTTTGTACTACGTCTGATCTCGCATATATACGTGGTTTACGACGTGGTGCGTCAAACACACGAAAAATTCACTCCTGACAACTCAAAAATCTGAAAATTTCAAGAAGTAGAGGTTGGTTTGCTGGTTCGATCTTACGCGTTTATATTATCCTTCGAATGCCATTTTCTTACTAACTAGCGCCAAAAATAGTGCACTAGTATGAGTAACGTCACAATCTAGTCCGTTAGTTGAACTATTCTGTGCCACATTCTCTCACTTAACAGCATTCCACTCACTACAATTCAAAACGTTGCTCAACCGTTTAAACAACCATTTTAATTCCAACGTGGATGAAATTTTCCGTCGACATTCGACTTCCTCGTCCGTTGGTTATTAACGGCTTATTCATATTCATCTTCTCAAGGTCTCGACCAGTTTCGTTGAAAGTTGCTTCACTTTATGGTGAGTAAGTCACGCAACAAAGCTTGCTTCCGGGGTCCCCAACCTTTTACAAGAATGGTAGGATTATTTCACTTCTAGGATATAGCCCTGAAAGAAACAAGTGACCCCTTACAATGGAGTGTGTTCGGTATAGCTCGGACTGACCGTAAGTCCGAACCTTTTCGACGGAAGCAGGATCTGCTAATCTGCCTCCCAGATACTCTGAAGAGATTTCGAAAGTGGACTTGAATTACATTGTTAAATTACCCGAGGTAGAGGGATAACCGGGCCATTTTCGAACCATGCGATATTTTTTTGTACAAGCCGTCAACACACCTTTAGGGTTCAGAATAAGTCATACAGTTTCATTTCCGAGATGATGTAGCAACCGAGTCAGTCAATCGCCGGCTTTGCTACATCATCTAAGGAAGATTCCTACGTGCAATGCTACGAAGCTGTTACTCTACCAGCGTCCTGTCGAACGTGGATTTGAAAGACAACGCCTACCTACAAAATGTCAATGACAGTACCTTTTCCGCCCTGTCATTTCGTGAAGTGCTACGTGGGCCGAACGCATAGGCATTTATCTAACTGGACTAAAGAACATGGTCCCGCATAGGTTGGCGGTGGGATTGACAATACAGTTATCGACATGATAACCTCACACCCGGTGGACCTCAAGAACCAAACCGACTATCAGACCGTCACACGTATTGTCCACAGAGTTCCACCATATTGTCACACCAGTCCATCTGCGTATGTTAACCAATGCCGAATCGATCGCATAGTCTTGTGTTGTGTTGCCAACCGAACGTCACGCACAGCTTCCGATTCTCGTGGCCACGATAAAATCAACCTCGTCATATACCGGGTCACGCCACAAGGACTGCTTCGATTAAGCAATACGTGTAGAACACAGTGGTTTATTCTCAACTAAATTGCTTGACTAAATTGCTTATTTTGCTTTTTGTCTCCCATTGCTGTCGATAGCCAGCGTGAATGTATCTACGCAATGATGTATGGAAAAATGGTCAATTTAGGAGACCCGGTTGTGAAGAATTTGGGTTTTCGATTAATTGGGACCAGCGACAGAAACAGCATGCTTAAATGCGGCAAGTGCTGTGCCGTCTGAACTACAAAACCACTGGGGAGAGTTCGGGAATTGCAGAGTTTAAATCAGTCACCCACTCTTTCAACTGTCTCATGTGAAAACCGCCAAATAACCCAAGGGACAGATGATCCCGTCGTGGTTTCTGAAATCCTCGAGTGCTACTATTGTGCATTAAACTTGTATTACTGATAAGTGGTAAATCAACAGTGATTCAGCTTTTTTGACAATTGGGCCTCCTCTAAATTAGCATGTCTGTTCAACCGTTTTCCAGCAATAGAAAAGATTGCCTATCCCATCTTGCCTTCTGCCACTTAGTGTGTATCTTGTGAATTAAGACAGCGCAAGGATATGAGTCGGTTGTCCAGTTTACTGTGTGACCCCATGCTGGAGACAAGCAAATGCTTAACATGTTCATCGTCTATGAGGTTATGCTGTTTTCAGATCTTACGGCACTTGTTTTTCAGAAGCAGTTGGCTGAGGAACATTTTCTGCTGACCGATTATCATTAACAAATCAGTTAGATAGCTCAGTTTCTGGAGGGAAGATTATTTCCTTGAAATTAATTTAAACACCAGTCGCCCCCTCCTCTGGTTAGGTACCCGTGCGCTTAAAATGACAGTTTCTAGAATAAATCCTCGCCAACACAGTTCGCTTTCCTAAAGGATAGCATTCGTCATGTACCCTCGATAAGTGTTAAAAAAACTCACGTACGTGAAACGTTATAACGGATTACCTCTTTATATAGGAAAGATTGCATGTGTAGGTTACCGTGTATGATAGGTGAGAAATATTGCATAACGTTTTAGCCTCAGATTTCCTAGTTTACCATTTTGGCTCAATTTGTTACCCGGACAGGTTCTGACAAAAGCACATTAGTCTATTCCGGAAGATATGCTTTTCATTTCCATTAAATGTTCGCCACATGGCTAACACGTAGTTTTTCCACAATAGTTATCTGTTTCCGCTACACAAGGGAAATCTTTGCTCCAGTGCAATACATAAGGCAGGAAAGAACATTGACAGCCAGTAATAGTTCATTCTTTCATGTTCTCCCAAACAGTTGAGTGTACGGTAGCACATTATAAATGCCTCTCGTTCTCTCATACAACGTTAACAACATGTTTTTTTCCTTGGTGGTTGTGGGGCAATTAAGGATCATTGTGAACTACTGATGTATTGCTGTCTATGACGACGATGATAATGAACGATATGGTGATACGATGACTGGACATTCATTCTTAAGGTCCATTAACCGTTAATCTGAATACAGCAAGCGTGCTCGGTTAAGCAACTTTTAACGGTTAAAACTAAGAGTATCGAGAATTGTAGCGAGTTTATCTTCGATGGCATTACGATATTAGCATTCTCGTGGAGTGTGGTTTAACACAATAATAAAAATTACCAGTAACATTAAAGTTAGCGCAATGGTGTAGATGGTACTTTGTCGCACTACATAGCGTATATTGCGGGTTATTTTCTTTTAGGCAACAACATTTCACCTGATACAGTTCGAAGCTGTAAATTTCAAATCCAAGCTAGTATTCCAGCTTCTTCTGACTTAAGGTCATAGTGAAGACATTCTCACATTCGTTTGATTTACGCTTTAAGTTGTTTCGCCGAAGTCTGTCTTATTGTGAGCAGCCCACTAAATAGAATCCTGTTTCAAACCATCTAGTTTCCGGTTTTCGATTTATATTATTGTCAGGCTGGCAAATTCCAACATAAGGTCGGCGAACCAGGAGAACTGAAATTATCATTGTTACATACTGTTTGGTGGCACTGCTGAGTAGTATGACAAGAATAAGTAACGATTCATACACTGAAATTAATGTCAGGTCTCAGAGTCAGAAAGACCGGTATCTTAGGTGACAGTTGGAAACGTTTATACGTTCTGTGTCGAACAGTTTAACAGAAAATTCAGTGAGACACGACCGGAAGCAGATGTGGGGTTATGTCAGCCTTGTACGCAGTTTTTGTATATCTACAAATGACACGCAAACATAAGCATGTAGAGGCTGTTTAGTCCACGGTCATGCGAACAGACTTACACTACATCAGCTGAAGGCATGCTATCGGAAAACCTGTATACTGACTAGGTGAGATCATTAAGTGCTACGTCACTGCAGACTGGCATATTGAACCAGATGTTTTGGAGGATACTTAATTCGGCAAAAGATTGTGAGCGAACTTCACTGTGAAGTACGACCCAAGTTCTAAGATATATAAGTTGAAAGCACGCGGATATAGGTGAAAGTACTACAGTTCATACCGCACTGTTGCTGATCTGTGTTCTAAATGTCGATAAAGTGACTACATCTTTATACCGTACACTACAAAAACAGTGTAGATGAGAGCACGTTCGCGCAGCGTTGAGTTGGTCGGTCGTCATGACAATCGTTTTACGCGATAAGATCAAAGCAACAAGACAGTCTAGTTAGGAACATTTCGTGGGCTCACATACTAGGCATTTCTCATCGTCATAGACAGCAATACGTTAGTGGTTCTCACTGACGCTTAGCTGCCACACAACCATGAGAAAAGCAAATCCTGTACAGGAAGAGAAGAAAAAAGAAGGTGGGGGGGGACCTAACTACAAAATATAGCTTCGTCTATATTCACACAGTTAGCATCAAGGTTCTTTTGATCGTGTGAATCCTAACTATTTACCATCCGAAACAGACCGGACATCGTAGGTTCTCCTGATGATCGGCGCTGGAAGGGCAGAATGACAACAGGATTAATGAAACATGGTGATCCGGAAATTCAACCGGCCTCCCTATGGTACGAGTAGAATAGCTCCAAAAATTATGGTAGCATTTTACACGTAGGTTATCGAAAAAGTTCGAGACGTATGTTGTTGGATTGTTCGTGCATCACGCCTCTGTTTTATTCTTGACTGTGCACTTAACGGCTGGGGCCTTAACATTTCTAGCTGAATTCTATTTTCCAGTGTGTTCTAGCGCGCAATACAGTTCGGTTCCCCATCTATTCAATTTTATTTTGTGTCTGGTTTCAATTTGTGTGTACCGGGTGGTAGTTATCGACCTGGTGCATGTCCTCACTAAGTTGAACAGCCCGTCGGTTTTGCCCTTTTTTCTCGTGGGAGTTCTCTGTAATCCTGTTTTTTTAGCTTTGGGAACAATTTTACACGTCACGTCACAAACAGAGTAATAAGACCTCCAGCTCATTACAGAAGCCTGAATTGGTTTGCTTTATTTGTTGACTCAGCAAAACATACTGCAGCAGCTGTACATTTCAATAGAATGCCTCCAAATCTCGAGACGGATTGGAGACAGTAGTTACCGATTATATAAAGTTTGGATTTTGTGAAGGACTGCTTACTAGCTAGAGACTTCGAGCATTTCATCAAGGGGTTGGCCATTGTGGGTCGGGTTCAAACTCCCGAGTCACAGAATCGGTGGCTGGAGAATTTAGGTGAGATGGCGATTAGTCAGGTTTAATGATATAAATATTGTCGTTACTTGACCGAACTGTGGTGAACTCTGTGTGCTTGGTGACTGGAAGCATTGAAAGCAATCAAAAAATTATCTTACAAATGACGCTTTACCTTCACCTGTAGCTGGGCTGTTTGTTTGCAAGATGGAGACACCGTGTTGCTGAATGCTTGTGTTGTGTTCTTAGTCGTTGATTCTCTCCTTTCCATTTTTTTTTTTACTTCGTGGAGTATTTGCTCCATGATTGTATGGCAGTTAAGCATCAGCGCTAAACACTGATATAGTGCTGTCTTTGATGATGATAATGGTGATGAGAAAGCTATGCTAAATAAAACCCCTCCTTTTTGTTTTGTGTGTACATCGACTGGGGATTACCTCCAAATGGCCGGTAGATAACATGCGGTAAAGTGTTTCTAATGCCGAGCGGCATTCTTAAAGGCAGCATTTGGTATGTTATCGATTGGTAAACGCATTTTCGATGAGGGGGCTGATTTATGCCTATTCAGGCTTACTCAGCTGCTCAAGCTTGAATTTATTCCGAATGACTACTTCGAGAGCATGATAGTGTGTCTTTCTAATTCGGTCGAAATTCATGCTTGTTGGTGACTTGGGTTTTTATTGTGAGTAACTCGTTGGTTGAATCTCATGTTTGCCGCATTGCATTATTGGCTGGGGCTGTCTGGTTGAGCTAACTGCTTACTATAATCGCGACCACGTATTGTCTGAGCAGTCTGGTTCTTGTTTGAAATTTTGTAAAGGTTGCGTTTCGAACGGACAACCTTCATATTACATAGGCGGGGTCAACCATCTTCTCTATGATTACCACAAAGGCTTTGACAAACACAACTGACTCATAACAGTCAGTCTTCTCGAGACCCGTGTTCAAGCTTTGGTCTAGTTCTTAGATCTTCCATTTCTAATGAACTCGACTTAACAGAGCCACATTGGAGGTCAATAGACAGGCTGAGCTGACTGACTACACATAAACAATGCAGTACTGATCCAACACTTACCCTCACTGAACCCCTGTGATAGGCTGGCCAGACTGTCCCGCAGGTAAAGTGGATGTGTGGACTCTTCGGTGACGGGGGATGGTCGTTCAAAGGTCCGTCTGAAATATAGTTTAAAAAAAATGAAGGCAACAAATTTGGCCGTTTGCTACTTCAGGGACTCTATAACAAGATCTCTGCTCACTGACACGAGGTAACCAACGGATACCCTAGAAAGAATAAATGAAAACGGTTCCTAGTGCGTTATGAAGTGTTCGATCTTCGGAGTCTGTGTAGACGGTGGATCGGGATACTCCATGAAGTGCACAAACATGTTTCCTTGCAGGTACATATGTGAAGAAGATAGTGCAAGCTGGAAGGGGGCTGTCCCACAGTTACCGACTTACGAGTACGCGATATCACGGTGTATGCTTTGGATTGCGTTTTGCTTACATGGGTACCTGACCGTACGTGCTCAAACACAAGATCTTGTGCTTTTATTTTCGAAAAACTTATCTCCATTTTATTCATTTCTTTAATCACACCTCATACGTAAAGTTTATCACATGATTGTGTATGGCAGTGAAGCATCAATATTGACTGCTGACGCGTTCCCTCTAGTGATGATAATGATGCTTTTGCAGTTGTACTTTTCGAACAAAGCCGAGGGGAATAGATATTCCACTTTTTGGAGCACGTGCGCTTTTGAGTGACAACCGTCGGGCTCTGACAGCCATATTAGGGTCATACTTGAAAGAGAGAGAGAGAGACGGACCTTGATAATTAGGATCCACTGAAACTCAATTAGGATGCATAACCAAATGAACGATGAAGGTTCAGTCTGCTGTTTGAGTTTAACATTAACATAAGCATTAGCATGTAACTATTTTTGTAAATCGATGGACCTAGTTTGCTGCTTGTTGGGGCTCTCTCGTACTGACACTGAGATTCTCAACACATGTATCTGTCAACTTTCCTACCTACGATAAGGATTCCGGTTTATGAAGTTACCGTCTGTTGAGTAGGATTGACTGAGTTGCTCGAAGAGTGAACTTGTAATTTGTATAGAAAATATTCGTGGGTTAATACTCCAATCTAACAGTTACATTTTTCGGGTTTTTCGGAAAATTATTTGATCAGCAGACAGAGTTTCACGGGGGATACGCCAAAAAAACTGAATGATCATCATCATAACAGCCATGAGCCTGACCAAAAAGTACTGTGGCTCGGGCCGCCGTTCACCTCAACAGTGACAAATATGTTCATAACTGAAAAGTGAACATACATGCATTTTTGAAGACGTATGCTATACACAGGCTATCAAACAGCTCATTATCCGGGTGGCATAAAAGTCCTTCTGGATACCGAAAACCAAGCGCAACCTCATTGTGTTGTGAATCAAGCTGTAACAGACGCTAGACCTCAAAATAAATTTCATCAGAGTAACGTCCGGGATGTAGGTAATTGACTGTTGTACAACAATTAAACATTTTTCACCCAGTGAATCCGGTAACACTGTTTATACTCGTGTTGACGTTTTATTCAATAGGTCGTCGCTTGGTCTGTTGCTTTCTATGAACAAGTGCTGCACATTTTCCAAGTGATTCCGTTTATGTGCTATCATCGACCAGATTGCCGTTCAATTTGAGAAGTACCCAATCAAGTAATTATCCAATAATTGAACCACCTTACACATAACCAGTTGCAGTCTTCTCAGACGAGGAACCACTGCTGTGTAAAGCAATCCTTCCTTCAGAAGCCACCTCTAGGTAATACGAAATTCAATTATTCTAAGAGATTGTACACGTGAGGATGGACCCATCTACTTCTATCCATTCCAGTAGTAAGATCATTTTCGACATGAAATCAGAAAAGTGGCAGGTATTATGCTGTGACCCATTCCGGTACTATGTTACGTCGTTATCATTACACAGTCATCTGGGTTATACATTTATTCGCTGCTCCTAGTACCCAAGTTATGTGAGGCAAGGTGGTGAGAACTGGTCTTTCTCATCAGATCATATCCACTGCAGTGTGTGAGAAAATCTAGTCGAGGTTTGAACCCGAAATCTTGCTGAAGCATTCAATATATGTGAGTCTCCTGTGTGCACTCACCCTTGAAGTGTTCACCAACTTTTCGTCCACACATGATTCTAATTGACCCATATTGAGTCTGATTAATGGAATTTACGTAAGTGACAGCTACACAAACACCCCTAAACCACATAAACCAACATGAACCAGAACGTTACGACCGCGATGGGGGTTACAGAAATGGTCTTTCATCACCACGTTTTTCATACGTTTTATACAAATTACTGCAAAAGTGGTTTTGTATGGCATTGAGAGTTCGCTTCATGGGAAGCAGTGTGTAATGCACCGTTGATTTATGAGTAATCAGTTATACTAGAAGCTGTGCTAATTATATGTACTTTACTTTATGTACTCTCAGGTGTGTGTTTATGCTTACAGTGTCGTTTTAAATAAGGCTAACATTAGGTCGTCTGAGATGTGAGGGATATTGCGAAAAAATATTCTTGAAGTTTATCCATTCAGCAAACTTTGGTGTTGATTGTTCAATGAAAATGAACACCACACAATACCTGAGCTTATCAGCTGTGCTAGGTCGGCTTTCTGAGATCGAACCGCGTGCCGATCTTTGACCCGGCGTTATAGGTCTTCGTAATACACCTGTACTTCTTATGCTCGTCATGGACATTCGTGTTTCACTGTCACGGGACAAAATCGGTTTGCACCAGTCCACACCTCCGTTCGCCTCTCCTCGTACAACCGGTTGAATGGCGTATTTTGACTTGAGTAAACCTTCACCGACCCAAAAACGGGGATCCCGAGATGCAGCTTCTGGGATGTTAAATCGGTTTGCACCAGTCCACACCTCCGTTCGCCTCTCCTCGTACAACCGGTTGAATGGCGTATTTTGACTTGAGTAAACCTTCACCGACCCAAAAACGGGGATCCCGAGATGCAGCTTCTGGGATGTTGAATCGTTTCAAGTCATTTCGGTCTGGTGGAGGCATATCCTGTCTGTCCAAATCAGATTCAAGTGTTGGAGCATCTTCCTGAATTGAATAAAAGATAAGTAAACAGATATAAATTAGAAATTGTAATCCCATCTTGCCAGATGTCTTACGAGTAGTGTTAGTTGAAAGATATCTATTACATACTGACCGTTCTTTCCGATCAGTTAACTCACTTCATCGTCCTCATCTTCAAACTCATCATCTGAATCTTCATTTGGAGGACTTTCATCTAAAAATAAATGGCACTCTTTTATGAATCGAACTCAATAACTGTACAAAACGGTCAAACTGTTGATGCACAGTCAAAACAGTAGAAAAATCGCCTTGACAAAATCCATTAACTGGAAAATGGCGTTTCGAGTTCACGTGCATCAAAAAGATGCCCAGTTTCTAGGACGTTCTAGAATAAAACAACTGGACCTGAACAGGAAAAAGTGCTCGAAATATTCATTCTTAAAACCTTAACATTGAACGAGAATTCATGACGACAGATTTGCAAGCGTTTACATTTGAATAAATTAGAAAGAGAGGGTGATAGATCCTTAAACCAGAATGAGACTAACTGAATAAAACCTGCATGTGTGCTTTCAAAAGCATGTTGTTCAGCTGATACATGTTTTTTACTCATAGGTGATGTGATAACTTTGATAATTTTTGAGGAGATCCGATTGCAAAAGTCTACACTCTGGCTGAATTCGAACCAGGAATAGAAAAAACATGCTCAGACGAGACAAAGGCTGTACCAATTTTGTAGCTCAGCTGGTAGAGCATTTGTTATGCTCAAGTGTGTTTCTATCACTGATTCAAGTTTAGCTGAAATGCAGATTTTTCGCAATTAAGTCTCTTGTGATATGTTTATAGTTCGGAGGCTACAGGTTTACCACAAAGTTCAACTCAAGATTTGTTCAGTCATTGGGAAGTGGAAATATTTTACGAAAGCCTCAGAAGTTCTTAAAGTGGACATCTGCATAACTACGTTCCGCTTTACGTGGCTTTGCGACTTAGCACGTTTGTCCATTTGGTCACTAAACAATATTACGAGGCTTCACCGTCATATCAGGTTACTGATTCACTCACTCTCGGAACGAAGTATTAGCGATACTGCGTGAACAATGGCAGCCGTGATTCAGGACAGCTACTGCCACTGTAGACTTCAAAGATAAAGTTTCAGTTCGTAACGTAGAGTTATGGGCAAAATGATGATATCACCTTGATAGTCCGTTTAGATTCACTTCCTGTGACATCTTTTCATATATAGAGCAGCAGTCAAAGCCTTAGTTTGCAGGCACGGGTTATATATATATATATATATATATATATATATATATATTCATCTTGTGGGGTGATACCGTGGTGAAACAAGACAGCGGGGAGGATAAGTTAAAGCCCTCGTCACATTTCAATGGACTGTTATCTGAGACCAGATTATGACCATAGGCGAAACGAACACATCACGTTCTTTGACTTGAAGTTGATTCGACCTATCGGTCTTATAAAGACTTGATCATTTTACTGTGAAAGCGTGTGGACTAATCGATATCTTCATTTAACTAGCCTTTACGAGTTTGATTTAAAGTGTGGATCACGAGAACTTTGTTCTATGGAGCACATTAACTATTTACTCCGAATAATTTGTATTCAAAATACGAAATGCTGCTGTACGAATTCAGAGCTAAAGATGCCTTGACAGTTTTATCAGGATGTGTTCGAAACCTCGTATCGCAGTTGAGATACTGATCAGAATACATAGAATGGAATATTTTCTTCGGCTGCTCTTTAGAGAAAACAACATCAACTATACACCGATCGTGTGAGTGGGTTGTGCATTACAATGCGCCCGTCGTATCTATCGTTGTTCACACAACAACCCGGATTCTAATGTCAAACTGCATATATCGATCCACATGCGGGTTTTGTTTCATCTGTCTTGGAAGAGCGGAGGAACGTTGGGGTTGCCGAATTATCGAGTATAATTTGAGGTGGTTTAAACGCCTGACAGGTCAAAGTGTCACATTGGTTGCATAGTCAGTCTCGAGGCGACAGCTGGCTTCATCGATTTTGCGTATCATCAACTGAATGGTCTGAAGGATTGTCTGTTGGATTTGTGACAGTTAGTTGGCACGCTCTGCAGAAAGGTACATCTTATCTTATGTGAGCGACATGACTTGTTTTTCAGTTTGTATTTATCATGACAACGAATTATGATCGAACTACTGTGTGCGCTTGCATCGTCGCTTTATGTATATGCGACTTTATTTCAGTTAGCCATCGATGGACTGTTTGCTTTTGCTATGTGGGAATCGTTAATTTTAGTATGCGCATTTAGAAGGCCGCAAAAGTCTACCGTATCAGATGATATTGTTGAATTCTTTCATCGAACTACATTGATAAAATTGTTCATTTTTACTGTCATAACACTGAAAGCAAATTACATTTAAGACAAAGGGTCTCCTCGGTAAATGTCTCAGGCTTTTCACGTAAAAAGAGAATCCTACAGGATTATTAAACTTTTGTCAGTCATCGATTGGTGACTGCTGCACAACGGGACGAGTATAAATGAAGTGAACTGGAAACGCCAGGGCCAACTTAATGTATAAATTTTTTGTTTTGGCCCAATTATTCCGATCAAAATGTGACAGCATAAAAATTAACGTCGGCCACCGCTGACTACAAAAAAAGGGCATGGAATTCGATAGGAGTTTTTTGCAACGTACGAGAAGGTATGTAAAACCATAAGCAAGTGATGTAGCCAATGTGGAGGAATGTGTGCACACATGACTTTTACAACCAACTAACAAGAGGTGAGAGTTAACCGTAAAATTTCAGAGTCGACGTTTCTCAGGTAACGAAAACTATCCTCTCTGACGATTATCAGGAGTAAAAAGTCGACATTAAAACCAGTGGAAAATATTGCATGATACAGTTTGAAAATCAAAAATTTGGTTAAACTGCGAGGTGGTCAAGTAAAGACATGGCCAAAAAGTTGAGGATTCTTTCTATGCTATTTGGCAAAGAGTGAGTAGATGTTGCCTGTCCTGTTAAGGTCCTCGTGCTGATTCAAATCACTACATAGAAACGGTGCCCGAGATGACCACATGCTTGTATTCATGACATCTCAAGTCATTGTGCTTATCCATTTTTATCTTCTCTGCTAAGTTTTTTCTTACAGGTTTTTCCACATCAATGCTGCAATGAGCTGCAGACAGAGCCACAATATCTTCCGGTCAAGCTGACAACCGCCGTGAATAAGATAATAGAAGTTAAAATTGCATTCTATGCCTGATATAGCAATGGCTTGTACTCATTTGAACAGGCATGTATTCTTTCGGTTAATGTTATCAGAACTGTGAAAAGAAAAATGAATTGACAAATAATAGAATCAACGGTGTTTGATATCGATGTAGACGTATGACCGTTACATCAAGCTAACTGCTAACGATTTTTGTGCTAGTAACTGGAATGCATGAGGAATATTAGTGTCCTGACAGTGGACAACTTCTACTTGACGTATTTGTTAGAATACTACATTTCAAATAATACAGTCAAATACCATTGTACTTGACATTTAGAAAGAAGAGCTCTAGGTGTTTAAATGTAGAATTGGCGTCAAAAATTGATTGACAGATTTAATACGCAGATTGTTTTTTACTATTAGGCAGTGTGCCCGTTAACTGTCGTAATGGAGATTTCTTCATATACGATCAAAATCAAGAAAGGATCTACAACACAATCAACCTTCTTCGGTATAAGTGTGTTAATAACAGTTCGCTATTCATCAGATAGTTGAATAGAAAATAGTGAATGAGACGGAACATAGAAAACAGAATATTATTAGTTAAGGAGTAGAACGAGAATCTTATCTAGTCCGGGAACCTTGATAGCTTTGTCAGCTCAACAGCAAAACAAATTGAAATGATCCCGTCCTTGTTTGAAAATATGAATACCGATAGGTAGTAAAACAGTTTGGCTGACACAAGTGCGTCACTCACAAATAATTGTAACATTCACATCCTCACAGACTTCACAGTCGGCTCTTTTCAAATAGAAGCATTAGATTCGTGTTTCACTCTTGTTAGAACTCGTCAGTAGTGTATATCCTTGCTCCTGGTTTGATTTGGTTGTCTACAGTTTACATTATTCGGTTTTACTCTTTTCCAACTATCACAGTAATACTGGTTTCTGAAAAATCTGCGAGCGTTGAGTTGAGCCAATTTACAACAGTAGTGATAACTATCATACTGCCCCAAAATTCACACGCATTTTCCACTTAGAAAAAGTCTTCTAGTCCAGCCAGACTTGATCTACCAACATGTGCGTACAAATATGTGAACAGATGATACTAGTCAAAAAGAAATTGATTCAAAAACAGAAATTCAGACATTTTTGCTTGACTCTATCATCAAAAGTACTACTTACATAACTGCACGTAAGGAAAGTTCTGTATTCGTCTTTTTAATCAAAACAGACGACAGCTTGTCTTATGGTCCGTTGCTGAAGAAGCATGAATTTCACCTCACTATTTGCGTGACTCATTGTCTAATTGTTTACATCCAGGTATTTCAATGATTACACCAATACATGTTAAGTAGCTGGACTTCGTATTTAGCTATGAATTGGCGAACAAGATGTAGAGTAACCGAAAAATCATTCTTTAAAACGAGGATGGTGAGGAGGAAATTTAAAACAGATGTTTCTTACTTGATCTCAGTCTTCGAATGATAAATTCAAATTGTCTGTTCATTTCTACTTGATCATCTTTGATGAAACTTTCCAGCGTTGATTGGAGATCCTGTGTATGTTAGAGAATGATGTTTGGGTTAACAAGAAAAGAACTGTGTTCCATAGACCTGTAACAAAATCCTATTTTTTATCTTCAGAAAAACCGATTTTCTCACCTTGAAAAGTTTTTGGTTGAGTGTGACAGAATAACACTAGTTTGTTCTTCACATCTTGGGTCGTAAGCCCTGGGAGTAGTAGCAACCAGAAGTTGGTCGTATCTTTCCTGGCCTATCCGATGTTTAAAAATAACGGAATACGCTCATATTCATGCCCTCTGGTAAACACCCATATTCCCATTGCCTATCTTATCAATCGCCTCTTCTATCCCCGTAGTAAGGGAACTCGCTGGCGTAGACGACATCAGCGGATGTGGTCGTCAGGGTCTGCTGATGCACAGAATGATTTGAAATTCGTTTTCGCAAAATATGCGGAGATGTGAACGCATGCTCGCCCACCCTAGGCGTTCGCGATTGTCACACAATGATGTGGAGTTCGACAAAACTCTGTTGACGCCGTATCCCATATCACACGTGACTGTACAACAGGCCAACGACTGTGCAGGCCATCCCAGTGAGCTCATATAATTGGAGTGCGCAGTGTGCGAACTTGTACGTAGGTTTTGCTTCGGAAACGATGTGAACATCCGTTGGTAGTCGATCGAACTAATGGGAGATAGCGCTGCTCGAGTCTGTGCGAAATCTAGTTCACTTTGTGATAGCCAGACATGGTCAAGGTGCGCGAACGTACGTTCAAGTTATAGCTCGATTCCATATTTTGCCAGAAACTTGAACGACTCCTGAGTAGCATTATATATTACGTAGGTTCATCGCACCAAAGCGAACGTTTATTTTAGGTAGCTAAGCTGCCACAGACCCGGGGGTTGGCTGTTCATGGCTAGGTTCAGTGTAAAGTTTAATTTCAGAAAAGCAAAGCAACTTTTTCCCGTAACAAATTTAAACAGAGCAATTAGAAAATGGAAGCCACCCTCTGTGCACAGAAAGACTTGCTCGTCAGTACCAAATTACCCTGGTAATTGATGTGTATGGATGTGTGTGAATGTGCGTGTGTTTGTGTGGTTGTTGATTTTGTTGTTCAGCTTCACAATGCCCATTGAACTTTGCTATATAAACCCACCGACTGCAGTATGTACCTGATGAGATGCAGCGAGATGTGCTCGAGAGATACATTGTGCAAAAAACCATTTCTGAATTCTCTGTTTAAAGTTTAATTGTTCTGTAAAAACTGTCTTATCGGATAAAAGCTTTAGTTCGGCTTTTGGTTTGGAACTCACATCCATAATTGCTATGTGATGAGCATAGGTAGGAATTAGACAGACGACGAACCGTGGAGTGAAATGTAAGAATCGGGGCAATAACTCCATGTGAACTTCAAACGCTTGCTGTCACATTCAGTACAGACCCGCAATCTGAGGTGAACGTTATCCCTCGGAACCAACAGACTGTTGAAATAACTCCTGTTGTCTTATTTATGCTGGTATGGATTAAGCAGGAAGAATGAAATTATCGTCCGTGATATGAAGGTTGGTTTTTTAATCTTCACCCTGCGGGCTTTAATTCTACTTATTGCAGCAAGTAAGGACGAAACTGGTCGTGGCGTGTGGGGTTGATAGGGAGTTCCGAGAAACACAGACGATATAACATAGAGAAATGAATACCAGTCGGTCAAAAACTATGGGTCTGGTTCGTCTCTCAGCTCACCCAACTCAGAAAGTTGGTGGCTGTAGACGTTGGCAGAAGTACAAGCCAATCAGACTGAGTAGTGTGAACGTTGTTTTTCTTGCTGAATTACCTGCGTTGTTCAATTAGGGATATGGGACCGTAAAAACTACAGGGAGTATCTTGGTGATGACGTTTTAGTCCAACTTAGTTTTTGTTTGCAAGATGAGGCACCTTTCACTTTAATATTTGAGCCTAGGCACATTCGGTTTGAGTAGTGAAATATTTTGTTACCTAGTTAAGGTTTGTCATTCTCGGCATGGTTGTAGACCAGTTAGGCATCATATTAATGTCTGTAATAATAAACAAGAAACACTGACATTGTTCTGTTTTGGTAATTTCAGCAAAAAGATAACACAGTAACACGTGACATGGTAACTTGTCTTTGCAAGGTGTAAGCGCCTTGATGTTGTATGTTTGAATACAGACGTAGCTATTTTTAGTAGTTAGGTCTCCTTCCCCTCCGCTTCTTTGTTCTTCTCTCTTTCTACATAGGGTTTTTTTCCTTCATGATTTTGTGGCAGTTAAGCATCAGTGAGAACCAATGATGTATTGCTGCATATGATGGTGATGGTGATAAATTCTCTTAGTTTGATTTGCATTTTAACACTTTTACAGCACATACACATATATCACGGTCAAAATTCCCCTCAAAAATCGGCCTATAAGAAATAGATGTTCGGTTGTAATACAAAACAGGTTGATCACTGAAAGTATGGGAACAGTACTGTATAGACAAAACTGAAAAGCCTATGCGTACCTGAAAGTTATGTTTGTCAGTTTAGAAAATATCCTTCAGTTGTATAGATTTTTTCAAAAAATGATACCTAAATCAACAACTAGTGTGATGTAGAAAGGAGAAATGTTAGAGAAAAACTGTGGTGTGATTGGGTCGCCATGCAGAAAACCAATCGTGGTTTATAAAGTATCAACGAAAGGCAGAGAGCATATTCCGTTTACTGGAATGTTTTACATGGTCAGTCTATTTGGAAACTTTACATACAGTATTGAATACGTGCATATACGTTTCTCCCCCGGGTGATTGCTTCTTTCTTAAGAACTCATTTCTAAAGCAGGTGAGTGCAGGAGGAAGCATGCAGATAATGGTATGATATGGCACGAAAGTGTTAACTTAACCTTGATCCAGTCCTTTTGAAAGAGTTCGGGCAGCCAGTAGTATTTATGCTGCGGTATCTTCCGTTTAATAAAGGCTCAAACAGACGTAACACTTATCCCAATTAATGTTGCCTACGCACTGCTATCTTCTGCTTATCAGTAGATTTATTTTGCTGCCTACTCCTATGTTGTTTACAATTCGTACTAACCTACTAACTAATTGTTTAGTTATGTGACATCTGAAATCGAAACACAGTCGTACGCCATTACACGCTGAACCGTTTTGGAGAGGGTGGGTGTTTTATACACGTTTCCTTAAGCAAAGCCGGCCATTATCCACGTATTCGCCGCGGTTTACCAGCTTCACGAATCATTCAGATTTGATCCATCCTGATCTCACTGTCTACACACGTGGCGAATTGGTAAATCTTTACCAAGTTATGTTTCTGGAAACAACCGGATATTTTGTGATTGGAATAAAATTTACTCAAATCATCTAAAAGCAAGTATCATGCATTTATGCTTAGTACAATAACTGAAATATGCAAAACACATCAAGTATTTCATTGTTTATTTCATACAGCCACCCTCGTTAGAACATTCAATCAACACGGTTTCTAAAGAAATTACTGATACGACAAAGTGTAATATTGTACACCAGAACTTACCATGGTTAGGGCAACCTTCCGAATTTCTGGCAGAGCCAATATAGAGTACAAAGCCCCGTTTACATAGGGCACAATGTCAATGTTGTCACTGTTCAGCAGTTCGACAAGCACATTTAAAATGCGTGAGCTAATTAGCACGCAATTTCGCTTACCTGTAGGATAAGTAAGAAAAAATGAATTCTTTTCATCAAAATCACGGAAAACGGTAGGAATTCAAATATTCTGAGATCGACTGTTACATGTAGCGTTTGCTGAAAACTCGTGCATCAAAATGAGTTTTCTGTTCTGTTCAGCTGAAACAATTTTTGTAATATAGCGGCAACTCAGTGGTAACGGAGAGAAATATTGACCACGTTTGAATTGGTATGAACTGTAGACTGCTTCCGTTAAAGTTTGACCGGACACTATCGAACTCACATCCCCATGGCATCAACCGCCTTATAGTGTACAAGCTGGAAACGATGTCCTTCAGCTATCAATGTGTGAACACAACCTAGTGCCAGTTAGATATCTAATCATGTAATTTTCGAAGAAATTCCTGAACTGAAAAATAATGGAATGGTTATAAAAATCACAGTGTCGAGTATTCGTGGAAAATCGGTGAAAAATTTCAGAATTTGCAACGTTTGTGGATATTTTATGTTGGAAAAAGAGTTTTTTTTACGAAAATCGTCATGTTAATATTGGTAATACATTATTCCAGAATATTGGTCTTAAATGCTAGAGTCAACAGCGCCACTTGAAAGGAAAACAGTTTATGTGTTCACGATAACACTGTTCGTGATAACACTGAAAGCACGATCAAAAGACTTAATATATGTGATCTTTTTCGGGGCATCCTGCACAATCTACTGCACTGGCTATCGCACTTGATCACAGTTCATCCTCTTTAATTGCCAGGATGCTATCAAACAAACGTATCTGCTTGTCTTTTCATGTTTATAAGTAGTTCGTGCTGACGCTCCCGTAATTCTGGTGACTCAATGGTAAGTACATTCGCAGTGCTCTTGCTTCATTGTAAACTATTTGCGTGTAGTTCAACTGTCTATTGGCTTATTTCAATTATACGTCACGGAAAACTGTTCATAAACCCAATGTTCACTAAACCAACGCCCGTGCCACAATACAATTTGGATGACAGTTCTAGATCGTTATTTACATAAAACTGAACTAGAAGCCGGGTTTCAAAAGTTTTAGTCAGTCAATCGAAATTTAATGTTCACCGTACTTCTTTTCGCGTTTGTCGAACACTACGTCCAGTAAAAATACGAAACAAGGACGATTATTCATAAGACGATACTTGTTATAGAAAGACTGGTAAATTTAAGAATGACTTATGAACTCTGCTAAAATATTGCCGAAAGTTATCATAAGTATAGAGAAATGACGGGATATTCAGTATCTTTCCGAAGGTCCATAAAATTTAACTATGTGGAGTTTATTGCTAAAGAATTTTATGAAAGCTTGTGAAGAACTGTATGACTTCACACATAAGTTACAGCCAATTCATACTACAAATTAGACAAGCGCTGTTTTATAAAAGAGAGCATTTATAATTGAAAAAACTCAGTGTACCTAACAGAATTGTGGAGAATGACGCTAACCTACTGTTTCATACAAATTCCAACACAGCCTGTGAACAACTGATTTAAATCCACAACGAGAAATATTTAAAGTAGACAGTAATGCATGCGCCCAAAGCAAACTAAAACACAAAGATGTCAAAACAGATAATCGAGTGATGTCTAAAACTTAGTCAATTCTTCCTTTTTTCAAAACATCAGCCTAATTCGACTGAATTAACGATCACATTAATAGTAAAAATCGACTGTTGGGGTTTAGTGTAATCACTTTCAGTTGTATCACTACAAATGAAGCATACACTTTGCCCTATTAACGTTGCAAAGTTTAAATATGTTAATTCTCCTCATAGGGCCATCCATCGTCACAGTAAGAAGAATGTAAACTTCGTTTTCATACTTCACATGTGTTCTAGTTTGGTCTGTTTTCTACAAAGTAAATGTTGCAACATTGGCTTACTGAGTACAGTTACACTATCCTTATGGATTTGCTGATTGGCTGATTTGCTCGCGCGACGAGGCTATGAATATTTCTTTTGTGGATGATCCATCTTGGCTGTATGTTTGTGTATTACGTTTGTCCACTACGGGCTCAATACAGATAAGTAATGAAAACCCTTTGACTTGTCAGGATTCCGGATGCATATATACTGGTTAGAACTGTGCACAGAGAGCAACTATACTCACATCCTTTGTTCACAAAATTCATGATACAAGATTTTACTTACCAGATGTACGTAGACATAGATTCATACATAAGGCCACGGCATATTCCAAAGTATAATCGGAAAGAGCTTCGGTGTTCTCTAACAGATGAATAACCCAAGGAATCACAGACATATTGATCATCACGGTTTGCATTGGACGTCTGAAGTTTGGTTAGGCAGAAAAAGGAGATAGTTCAAAAGGCCAGTAAAACCGTTTGAAAAAAGAAATTCTGTAGACTTGCACATAAGTTAGCGAGTGAAAAACATTATACGAGCTTGATAGAGTTGACTCTAATACGAGAGTAATTCCAGGAATAGCTGCAAGTTAGTGAAGACGATAAGAACTGTTTTGACAGAACGCAGTATCTGTCGACAGATATGGCAGGTTACAAAGTCGAGGAGTCAACCAGGATTTTTGTGAACAACGGCTGGATGCCATGATAATAACTGGCTGATAAACAAAGTTAATGATTTTGAATGGGACCCGATTGCGAAAAAGTCAGGCTTTGACCGGATTCGAACCGGTGATAGAAAAATCATGGCAGAACGCGGCAAGCGCTGTACTAGTTCTGTTACGAAGCCACGTGCGGCTCTCAGAAGTTTCACATTTGGACTCAGTTACCCATCCGACCCACTATGGAGTCCATCAAATGATGACCGATTGATTGCCCAAGCAGGATTTCTCAACAGTTCACGCTGTAATCTACCACTTGACCTTGCTGTTCAACTTTTGAAAATAACATTCAGTACTCAGGGTCCTAAAGGAAACGAATTAATATAATGCTGAAGATTCAAGCTGTTTGCGAAATTCGTATTCAGTCGCAGTTTTCATAAGCTATTGAAGACAGGCTTTCACATATGACTGTGATCTTATTATGTTCTTGTACCAGTATCAGCCACTGGTGTCTCACTGTCGATTATGAACAACAGTATGAAGTCGGCGATGTAGTGAGAAGCATGATTACCTCACCAGTCATAGAGCTAGAGTAGAACTTTCGACCAGCACATGAACACACACTAATGATGATGTGTTTTAATTGAACAGCATAATTCCAATCCGACAAGTTTTCCAGTTGGGTTAGCACTACGGTCATTGTGAATCTAAATGTTGTGATCAGAAGTGAGTACTGTTGACATTATGAGAAAATAATTATTCGGAAACATCTTCTCACAAATTGCTTTGCTGATCAGAAACCTACTGATGTGGTATGAAGTTCCAAGTGCAACCTGCCCGGTGGTTGTGGTTTGAAGATGGCAAGGGGTTTGTTGTGTTAACACCGTCAGGCCTAACTCTCTAATCCAGCAGTATGCCACACATCCGACTCTGGAATCCTTCGTCCTGTTTCCACATTGGTAGGCGATGCATTCGTTCACACAGTTCTGAATGACCGAATCGCTCGTAGCTATCAAAACATAGCCTTGCATTTTTTGAGGTATGTTTTCAGCACCAGTGACACGAATGTCTTTGTTAGATGTCGTTTTTGTCTGAACAATGTTACAATGTATGGTAAAACATATAAGGTGTTGTATTAATGGTGGATAGTGTTCTATTCTGGTAACCACTAACTACTTCAGTGGAATTTGTGTTTATTTGTCTGCAGACATTACAAAATTGGTGTTTGTCAACATATTTTTAGAGATTTTTTTGATTACAAGCTCGAGGTGGATATCAGTACTGCCTGTAAAATCAAAACCAGATGTAATCCTTGTCATCCTAGAGGTCAGATGTGGCAACACATTGCTTAGAACTCGTTTATAGTGTGTTCCATAGAAATCTAGGAAACACAACAGAAGATTAGTGAACAACTGGACCAGAAAGTTACATAACAAAATGTTGGATGTGCAGTGTTTGACTGGATTGTTTACACAAGTTGGTCGGTACACATTTATAGGGTGTACCGCAGTGTACTAGAACTGGATCGTAAATTCACCGTCAACCTCAGGGTTACGCTTTTCATCGAAAAATTTCAATCTGCTATGTACACTGTTTTCTAATTATGTGAATGCCAGACTTCTGCTAGCACGACTCTTCTAGTTAGGCAAATAAATATAATTTTTCGTGCGCATATATAAGTGAATATATATACAATTGGATATATGTGGAATAGAGGATGCCACTTCTGCGCAGTTGCAAGAGAATTGGGATCCGTGCAACAAACGAAAGTTGTCCTATCTCATAATTATAGGTATGTCCCAACCCAAAGAAGTTTATTTCAGGTTTAAATGGAACGCTGTTTCCATATTCTTGCATATTTCCTCTCGTTTGACTTTCACGGGCCCACTGACAGTCTACAAAATATTCAGTATAATCTTAGCACCGTTCTTTTATAGCTTGAAGGTAAACTTGATGTATGGAAAATAGATTGGTGAAACCCTGTGACATCCTAAGAGAAACAAATTACACAGCTTGAGACAGCAGAATTTTAGTCTTTACTGAGAAGTAGCTGACCTGTCGAGATATCTCGAAGCAAGTGAAACAATCCAAATCAACAATACATTAATTTCTCACTGTTCCTGGTGTGTATAATACAGAGAAACGAATTACACAACAATTAAAGTTCACTCAACTGAATCTAGAAATGGAGTAGCACGAAATGCTTTGAATATCATGTTGGATGTAGATAACACTAAAAGTTAGCGGATCGTCAGTTGTTCCAGAAGAACCGAATAACACAACATTCTAGAGTTACCAAGAGCTCAAACGATATCAAGCTATTTACTTATCATAAAAATGCGTGATTAATATGGACACATGAACAAAAGACCGTAATCTTCAGCAGTTAACAGACCGTTTTGGTAGACCTAACTTATACGTGCGCCAGCGTCACGGCTTGCATGAGCTTCCCTCGTTTGGAAGTGGCATGCTGATGACCTGGGCCAACTTCGGTTTCAGCAGTAACTGCAAATTTGGAACGCGAACGGTGTAAGCATTTTTACTTATTCACACATGCACATCAGTTACTGTTTGTCCTCAGTCTAATGCCTACCGTACATTGGACGGTTATCTGGACGGTTGCACAGGACGTGGTTGACTAAGCGAAAAAAGTGATGAACGGACCAGAACACTTGTCTAATGAGGCAATTCAGAGCTGAACCCAGCTGGAATTCTTCCAGGTTTGTTGGTTAGACAACTGTACGGTATGCATTGGCCCTCTGTGGAACTATAAACCAAGAGTTGAGTTTGAGGAGAATTTATTATCGTGCAAAACACAGTGATAATTGTAAGGAACACTCAGGTCGTATGATCAATTTGTTGTCTTTATTGGTCGACGGCTTCTTTGATATCATTCGCTGAAGTGACGTTTGTCGTATTCTTAATGTAAATTTTAATCCAAAGACTGCTCGGGCTGGTGATAGGCTCATGCACGCTAACTGGCTGCACGGCGTTGGTCGTCGTGCCTGACCGCACAACCAAATTCATACTATCACTTGATTAGCATCTCGCATGGTTATTGGCGGAAATATCTGGTTTAGCTGGGGTTACGTTTATTTGACCTAATAATCAGCGTCGTCTATCATCACATACAAAAACTGGCGTACTGTTACACCAAAAATGAGACTCAGAGATGCAACTCAAGTATAGTGCTATCTTTTTTCTGATTCACTCGCTAGTTTTGAACCGATTTCACTGAGACACGCCCAAAACTATGGACTGTAAAATTCACCATTTTGTTCAGCAGTGGTTCCCCCCTCCAAAAGATACATCAACCAGCTACATCCACACCCCAATTCGGTTGGCCGATGTGGGCTTTCCGAGTTTGTCAATCACCATTCCCATCTCCCAAACATCACGAGTGGAGAGAATGTTTTACAGTCAATGTCCAGTTCTGGGGAACGTGATCAAAGATGATTCGTTTGGTCCTATAATGAGAGACGTCGACGTCCAGGTACACATTCGAGGTGTGACAGTGACGAACAAAAAAGAGCTCATACAGCGTGGATGGATAGGATTTATCATACGCAAGACGGCCGTGGTCTTCAGGAAGTGTTTCGCTCTCCAATCTCCAGTCGTTGGCTGTTGAATCCAGACCGCACCTTCTCCAGTATCTTTATTTGTGCCATTCAGCCCTGGTGGAGTCTTCAGTGGACTAAGGTCCAGAATCCTCGAGGTGGCCGAAATAACCACCCAGTTCTCTGTCGTGGCACCTGCGGTCAAGCAAAAGGCCTCGTTCATATTCTCCAATCGAGCTAGACCACCCACGATGTACGTTGTGCTCGGCACAACCGCGCGGCACACAGTCCTCAAGGAGCTACAAGGATCAACGGCGAGTTCCTTCATCAAACCTGAAGTTGCGGTTTGTGACGGCTCTGCCTTTTGGTACTGGACGTCATTATAGCGGTCGACTACCAAAGCCAACTTGCCTGGGTGGACAAGGTTGTGAAGTACGGGACCGACCCTCATAATGTCGTCATTCAGCCGACCATCCATACTATGGGCTGTGACATAGACTCCATTTCTCATTCACTTTTGATCATCACTTTTCATGATATAAATTATCCTTCTTCATACAATGCGATTATTCGACTAAGAATACCCTTCAATGCAGTCGTTGATTTATGCCTACCACCTGTTATGGGTTGTCTGGAAACCTATGACACATCTATGCAAAGGACCTAGTATTGATTTTTGCTACCTTCTAACAGTTGTTCCACTATGAAAAACATTTATCCGTTCCAATGCGTGAGCCTTGATTATGATAGCACGCCTGTGCTCTGAATATTTGTTGAGATTGAGAGACTCCCTTGTTATTTTTGTTGTTTCCACTTGTTAACATACAATAAAAGTAGTCTTCCATTTGGTGACCGGAATCATTAACGTTTGTTACTCTCATGGATGGACTTGTCAATTCTTCAGTGTTTTAAACGTGCAGTGCCCTATATTTGACAGACAGCTTGCTTTGAATTTCCTTTCTTCATGAGGTTTTGCCAAAAGTTTTGGTGTCAGCACTAGGTTTTTCTTCAAACGAAACCGTGTAAATTGCTGTTCAGAATCAACGGTAAATAGTAGTGAACACCGGGCCCACTGGTGCTCATCATTGTGGTTATTGGCTCCTAATTTGTTGAAACATTTTTCCATTTAGGTGCACATTAGTGAAAAATCAGACATCTGGCAAGCCAAATCGATCTTCCGTAATGTAACAAACACATCCGACACTAAGCACCTGAACCCCATTTAGCCGCAACAATGGAATACAGAATGGTCAGCGTTCTCGGACAACCAAGTATATAAAGAAGCACTGAAGAATTATAAACGAACCGAAAAAAAATCGGTGCAACCAAAAAAAACGAACTGTTTGGATCAGACCAATTACTTTGTTTCTAATGCACCCAGTGAGGAGACTAACAAATTGCGATGACAAAAGCTGTCCATGTTCCGCGAGTAGAGAGGTCTGCATACTGTGTTATCGGACTAGTGAATTTTTGCAAACGGTTGGTCCCAGTGATCACTAGTGAAGTGGTGGACAGCTGATTCGACCTACTTGGGTCTCATCAGCATCATGCACGCCGAAGAATTGAACCTACGACCCGAAAGCAAGTGGCGGATTGTAGTCCAATCACTTGTCCACTACACCACGAGGTCACTGTCACCGATGTTGCAGAAAGGTATGTGAATTAGTTTCCTTAGCTGTTTGTAGGTAACCACAAAACGGCCGATCGATTTCAGCCTATGAGCGAAAGAAAGCGCGACGGCTAAGGGAGCTAATTCACATATCTTTCTGCAACATCGGTGACAGTGACCTCGTGGTGTAGTGGACAAGTGCTAGGACTACAATCCGCCACTTGCTTTCGGGTCGTGTATTCAATTCTCCAGCGTGCATGATGCTGATGAAACTCAACTAAGTCGAAACAGCTGTCCAACACTTCGTTGGTGGCCACTGGGACCAACCGTTTGCAAAAACCCTTTCTCAACCCATTCTGGGGCTGTGGTGAATGCCTGCTCGTTTGCAGGACAACCACGAAACGGCTGATCGATTTCAGCCTATGAGCGGAAGAAAGCGCGACGGCTAAGGAGACTACTGAATTCTTGGAAGAGTTTAAGTCAGTCTTTAAAATACTTTCTAAATTCTATTGAAACCTTAGAGAGAGGTTGTTATCTTCACTTTTTGACGCATTCATCAAGTTCAGCCAGAATAGTTAGTTGCGTCTGTTTTCGTTCCTTTTTAAACAAAAAAAGCGTTCCAGACAGTCAAACAGATACACAGTAGATTAGTTTCACACATCCATTCATGGTCGACTGATTCACATGTCATGATAATATTTCGGTACTTGAACTCATCATAGTGACATAACTGTCAAGGATCGTCTTTTGCTCTTTCATGTGACGATACTGAGCTGGTTACCCATCACACTGTGTACCACAATTGTTCACACTAGACAAAGGTTGAGTTGTGACATATGTCGCCATGTATTTCCGTTGAAAATGTTGATGTCACCATCTGGTTTTCTTGGAATCTTGCCAATCGATATAAGGATCAGTTTTTGTTCTATAAGAGCCCAATTCATCCCAGTCATTTCATCAAGGGACGGTCCCTTTCGAAAGGGACCGACTGGAAAGTTTATGAAAATGCCACGGCTGCGCTCAATTGTGGTTGATGTTCAACTTGAAGTTAACCAAATCCGCGATTACTCATCAATATTCACTTTGACTTAAATCGGCCTGAGATAATTCGTAACTGAATTAAGCCAACCTGAGAAAATTGATTCTCACGTCATTAAATATCATGCTTATGAACAATTACGGTTACAAAATTAGTTAGTACAATTAAAGGAAGACTTCAACCAAGATACTGAATGGGTGTTTTTAGCGAGACGCCACTCTGACGTGCTCTTTTGTTAACAGTAGCTTCGTAAACGATTGAAAAGCAACCCATTAATCCCCCGACGCATGAATGGTATGTGCTTTTGAGCATATTAAAAAGTCACCATTTATTTAGGTCTCTTTGGACTTTGATTCTACGCTGACGCAAACTATGGTGCAAATAGAAGAATTTCACACTAAAGGTCACAGCACAGAGAAAATATGAAGATGACTAGTGGTCTCATGCCCGTAATTCACAATAGTTGCCATGAAAAATGGTTTTTCACCTTTCGCTAACCATGGGCAATCTTTGCCTCGAATAACTTCCTTTAGAATTGTGATCTAAATGAGGAAATTACATTTTCAGATCATTAGTTGTATCAGTGGTGCCCAAACGTGTTACTCAACTGTCTCCTCACTCAGTGTGCAATACAATTCTGCCGAAAGTGAACGTATCGTTTACTGAAAAAATGTATTGGGTCACATGTAATTTTTAGTTAATACCCTTTCTGTAAGTTACTTGTGCCGTTTACTTCGGACTCACTGCAATCTATTGACCAATACAACTGACAAGAAAATCTGCAGGAAATGTGCAGAAATTCAATTTGCTTCAAGATCCTGTATTATATTGTAATTTTGCAGTGTAAGTTGACAAATACGGTGCGCGTTTTCTGGTCACAATTCACTGGAGACACTTGATCGGTTTCGCGGTCGTTAGCACACATCTGATATGCGTACCCGGTAAACCTCGACCATACTTTCTAAACTGTACGAATAGCAGAAATTGAACGTTGTTGTTAACTACCTATTTGTGACTAATTTTCATCGTGATGAAGAACAACAACCAAACGATTGGTGTTGTGCTTCCGATGACTTTTAGCCATTATACCGCATATACGTTCAAGCATCAATTAAACGAGTGACCTTGATGTATTGATATCAGTTTACTAACATCGAGTTTAAAATCACTAAGAAGTAGTCTCGGCTCCCCACGTTTATTATAGTTAAAGTTTGTTTTGAGGTTTGCAATTGAGTGAAGCGACTGCACTAAACTGTTGTTTTACTATGTAATACGTTGGAAGGTTAATTAAAAGAGTGTTGACCTGTTTCCAAAATTCCGGATATCGTTCATGAATTTTCGTTTGCACCCAAAAGTTAAAGGTTTTTTCTAAACAGGGATTTAGGTTAAGTGCCACTTTGTAACGACTATAGCATTTCTTCTGCCCCTCGTCTCTTCACAACTATTCTCGGGATTGGGTGTATCATCTGACTTCAAATATCCCTTATTGGAATGTCTTCAAATCTCACGGGCATACCTTTGTGCAACTCATCTATCCGTATGCAATATACTTGAAGATTATCACATGATATTTGTTACTGGTGGTACGTTTCATTAGGATGAAAAACTTCAGATAGCCCCTCATGATCAACACACCGTTTGAAAAGGAGTTTACAGAAAAATGACGACGTAAACGATTTGAGTGTTAAGAGATTTACAACATTAAAAAGTAATGTAAGTAAATTTTGAAACAAACTTGTACACTTGGATTGTATCATGTCTGAATGAAACACTAAATTCTTCGAATAATTTCATCTTTTCAGACATAAACTTCGATATATTCTTATTTTTGTGTACAATACTCATTGCTGAAAGTGTTAGTCTTTCTGGAGACATCTATCAAGGAAGTTGAGCATTCACATCTTGGGACTTGTTCTTGTTTACTGCAATAATGATAAAATTTAGTGGTGCATGTAAGCGAACACACAATTTTGTTTAAAATTTCTGGTTGTGAGCCAAACAGCAAAGTGGGCAGAGCCTGTCTTGAAAAAGATGGTGAATCCATCGTAACGACTTGCCGTTGAAGGTATTCATGTTCGAAGTAAGCAAGAATATTTGAGTAGAATTTTCTTGTCTCCAAAGAAATTGTTCAAAAATATAAAATATCGACTCATTTGACATGCGTATCTCTAATTTGGTTGTAAGCAAAAATTTTCGGGTAAACTTTCTTTTTTCTGAGTCTGACGTAATCAAACTATCATTAACGGTTTTCTGTGAAGCTGATTTATCCAAGTGTAATACAAACTGAACTGTCAGTGTTATGCTGCACAAAACTTTCTTAACGTTTATAATCATATCGTCTGTTCCATTTACGTTCAGCTACTACGCATGAGAATCTGTCTGACTGTTACTTAAGGCAACTTATCCAAAGCGTTACTAAACCCCATTTACCGCTGGAGGAATGCGGGGTTCTGTGATTATACGGAGATTCCCAAATTTGGAAGCGATCAAGGGAATATAGCACACAGTAAGCCATCACTGTTTTTGTCGTGAAGTACTGGCGAACATGTTTCTTAACTTAGTTCGCCCACTAAATTTTTCAAAAATTTGCCTGAAATATGACAAATACATGCTTGCTTTATCTGGTCTATGAGTTAAATCCTTATTTAGAGGTGGGTATGTTGAAAGTGTGATAATGTGAGATTTACTTGTTGAAGGGGATCCCACATGTCATCTGAAAGACCATCAACTACGCCCTGTATTAAGGGAGGATTTTCTATTTCAAAGAAAGATAATCGATCAATGGTTCATAGACATTCTGATTATGAACATGTGTGCTTATTAGACACTTGAATAGTTTATAGAAAACTGGTAATATCATACTTTCCTAATACATATTACGTGTTCGTATTTGAAGCAGTTTACTGTTTCAGA
>JTDE01003492.1:52773-78803 GCA_014338405.1 Paragonimus skrjabini miyazakii
CATGTATGTATACATGGAGAAATATATACACGTATATGCATGCATAAAGGTAAATATATAAATATACAATATTTTGGTCGCATTTTTTTTCAGTAGCGAAAGTAAAACACTATAATATGTGCACACAAAAGTTCGCGTAGATAAAAATGCATCCGCGAATGAGTGCTTATATGATGACCTGTCGGTATGACTGTACAAATTCATTTACTTGAGAGATGAAGGACATAAATTACTAAGCAAAGGTTCTGGACAGAGTCAACTCAACGTAATGTTATTAAGTAGACTATTCCGCACCACATGCAGTTCATATACATTCGACTTTAAGTACCTGTTTGCATGCAAGTATGATTTTTTATCACGTTTTTATAAAATTTACTGACGTGGACTGTGCCACCAACCTCAATCATCTGATAACAAAACACTTGAGTTAATGGTGTCTCGTAGTTTTTTCATCTGATGTTACTCTGAGACAGTGTTTCCATTAAAAACCAACAACAGTGCGTAGCAAATGACTGTGGAAGTCATTTAAACTGACCTCAGGCTCATTTTCTGTAATGCTCCAACAAAGTTTTCCCGTGTGATTGATTCATCTTGTTCTTTGAGCAGCTCGGAAATCAACAGTTTGACTATCGTACAGTTCTGAGCCAGGTATGCTCGACCTGAATGACCGAAAGCTGGTGGTTGGTTGGATGGTTACTTACCTCTGCACAGTGAGGACAGTGCATTGACAAACCGTGCCATATATTCGCGGACCCGATGATGTTGTGACTGCATACAGGCCAGTAACGGCGTCTTTTCCAAACTCACGTCACCGGATGGCCCAACTTTGGTCAGATCCAGTAGATCGCTGCGTACAAATGACGTGAGACAACATTCACGTTGTTCAACAGTTGATTTCGTGAGTCTCTATAAGTGGAAACATGGGTAAGATGATAAATCATGAAGCACAATAAAAATAAGTTTAACAAGATGGACTTTGTAAAGCTACGGTTTCCAGCAGACAGATTTAACTATGTATCGAATTCAATCAAGCGTTTACTAAATTGTGTATGAAGAAAACGGACAAGAACTATTTGGATTTGCAACAAACATGTACATCAATTACACGTTCACAATGAGATCGGAAGCCATTCCAGGAGCTTGGGAGTCTCAAGATTAAAGTCGATTACCTACACACCGCCTTATTAAATAGGGCAAACTGGGAAATCCAGGGGATAGACTGACGTAATGTGGGTTCTTAGAATATATAACAATGCGTAACGAGATTTGCCGATTGCCTTCATTCAGACCAGAGGTTTCCATAGCTCAAACAGCAGCTCACTTCATCAATGATGTGGTATAATCTGGAAGAAAAGAATCTTACTGAAAAGTATAAAAATGGATAAAACAAGGTCAATACTACAACCTCGTATTATAACATTAGGAATGTTGGCAAAACCCACCTTACTTGAGTATTACTCGATAAAATCATAATATTTTGTTAAACAGGTCGCAAGTTGTATTGAACATGGATACATATTTCTGTATAAAAGAAAACATGAGGAGAGAGAATGATAAATTGCAAAGGTGTCTGGTTTACACAAACTGAACATCACTCATTGTTGACTGCGTTTAGATTCGCGTTTAAATAAAGAAATGATAGGAATACAAGCTTCCTAATGAATAAACTAACGGGTACATTAAGTTAACAATTCACGGCATGCTGTCAAGAAGTTTTGTCCCACTTGCTCGGTTATTACAGAATACTCTCACACAGAGAAACGCTTCATGAGTCAGTCATCAGCTAGCTTTTCAGCAGAAACTTTTTCAAAATGTCGTACTAAACGGGCAATTAATGCAAGCATTTTTCTGACTAATGTACAATTCATTCATCCATACAGGCATACAAATATAAGGACTGTTTCATAAAACTATGCAACTGTTGACTACATTATCGTTCTGGCTAACTAGAACACCAGGGATTCCTAATAGAAAAATGTGACAGTTTATCCGACTTGAGTAATGAAGCGATTCTAAGCTAATCAAAAATTCTGTTCAGAAGTTCATTCACAAAGAAATGGTTAATGCATGCATGGTTGAGTTTCTGTATGGAAGGCAAAAGATAAACTGGTTTGCGATGTGAACCTCAGGCACATCGGCCAGTAGAGGTCATTTGCTTATCGAGATTATAATTGGGAAGTAGGAATAAATAATTCAACAACTGGAAGTCACGAAGGTTAATTTTCTCTTCTTAACTGTATAGGTAAAAAATATTATCGACGGTCGTAGTAATACGTTTTCCCATTCATAGCTTGGATGTCATTCAGAGCTAATTCCTCCTCGTTCGCATAAACTTCAAGATCAGGTGGGCTCCAACAACGAAAAAGCTCAAGTCTAACGTTTCTTTTTGAAAAGTTCTTATTAAAAAATGTATGAACTTATGAAAGTCTTTATCACTTGTGAATGATGTTTAACTGATATCAACCAGAATCTTCTGCCACTTGTTAATAAATAAAATTTTGCTCAGGTAATGTAATAATTCCCTGGATTCCAACTTGGTGGGAGGTTCTACTCGTAAGGTCATTGACCAGAATTAACCAATTATTTACAAGGTCTATGTTCGGAGTATTCAGTCAACCAGGATACCATTCACAAACAGACTTGATTGAGCGTTAATTTGTGACAACTCAGTCATGTCCAGTATGAGGTGAATATGGTTGTTTCTTGATAACTTGGCAAGAGTTCAGTGATAGACACTACACACAGAGGCATCAATAACCAGATCAAAGCTCAAATTTGGCACTTAGATTCTTAAAGTGTGATTGCTGAAGGATTTATTTAAACGCGAATCTAAACGCAATCAACAATGAGTGATGTCCAACTTGTGTAAACCAAACACTTTTGCAATTTATCAGTTTCTCTTCTCATGCTTTTTTTACAACAGAAAGGTGTATCCATATTCAATACAACTTGCGACCTGTTTAACAAACTATTATGATTTTATCGAGTAATACCCAAGTAAAGTGAGTTTGCTAACATTCCTAATGTTATACTATGAAAGTGTAGTCTTAACAACTCAACAATAAAGACGTTAGTGATAAAGAAAAAATAGGTATAACATTCTGAAAAATATGGAGCAAAAGCATACAAAAAGTAATTCGCACACTAGTTTTACTAAACATTATTGTGGTGCTTAAAAACTGTTAGAGGAGGTAAGAGAATAACAGGTAGAGAGCAGCAGTATTGACATAGTATTTTGCATCCATTAATTTTTATCTTAAATATGTGCATATATAGGGCATTCTAGTAAATTGAGAATTAAAATTTTGTTTTTGAGGACTTTTCTGACTTTCACACTCACAATGTTGTCTTTACCACTCAATTACATTGAAAGAATAAAAAATTATAATGCCATGTTTTCGTACGATAAGAGCCTGATATACACCACCATAGATATAGCTTATCTTTCAAAGCGGATGTAAAATATTTTGGGACAATTGTAATGATCACCCGGTATGCAATTTTCTGGATCTATTTCCATCGTTTCATGGCCACTGGTGATTAATCAGTTGCTATGAATTAGATCAAGTATCTCAATATCCATTGAAGCGTTCGCTTGAGAGAGGACAAAACGTTATGGCACTGAGATAAGTACACACAACATATACACCGGGAACGCTCTACCTACAGTATCCCAGACATTTGCTCGTGAATTATACAGAATCAGTGAAAGTTATACTTGTTATCGTTAGTAAAACTCTCACGATCATCGTATGCGTCATCGGTGTTGCGTCATCATGTTGACGCTACCTTATAAAAATTAAGAAGAGCCAGATGGTGCAAAACGCTAAATATGACCTCCGGATATTGACAGGTTCATGCAAGCCAGATGACAGTAGAGATAGCCATTATATCTCCCACGGAGTTCTAGGGGTTGGAACGATTGTTGTGACTATTTAGGAAACTAGCACGGGTTAGATGTTCATACAGGACAAGAAACAAGAACACTCCACTGCATATCGCAATCGTCACAGAAGGTCTCGGCTGCCACAGACGCTAATGCTCAGCGCCTTGCGTAGTCAGAACTATCCCATGGCATACTACACTGTTGTGTTGGTGTGATGTTTCTCCTCATGTTTTTCTTGCGGCTACTTTGTCGCTCCGCTACTGAATAGTGGTGATGTGAGTAGTATGGGGCTATCGCTCGTCCTCATCACACGATCACTAGCACAACAACGGCTCATGCATACTGACCTGCCGGATAGTAACAATTACAAATGATGAACTTCTTCAGATGACGCTGTCTTGCGTGAACGTATATTAAAATACAACACAGTAAACTCGGGTGCTAGTACACGGTGTAGTACGGCGATGAATTGAAGTCAAATCGTAGCAAGTAAATTTTGGTATATAGTCAACTGCGCTTCCTCGATCATGATATCACCACAGCGGGTATAATCAACCATCCACAAAAGGTATATAACGTTCGGTTATAACAAACCTTCTCGTCAAATGATGAGGTACGGGCTGTAAGTTTGAACCATACAAAGAACCAATGTGCGTCACTGCGCTGGTAATAGCGATCTGTAAATTGCACTGGAGGACGTCGACTACGGAACACCATATGATTTCAATTTATGAAACAGTAGATTAGCATGAGAGAAATAAGTAGTAATAGCAAAGCGTTTATATCGCGAGTATTTTGAGAACAGTTTTAAATTCACTTATCCCTATACACTGTTATAGTCACTCAGCGTTGTAGGTCTTTTGCTTCCACTTTCTTTAAAACTTTGAGGATTATCACGTTTTGCATAACAAAGTAATCGTCTTGGTAAGAGTGTTCTTAATATTTCCAACGTATTCTAGCTTAAATGTTTCATTCACCCATCGCGAAACAGATACAGTTTGCGTGACAACCTTCACAAACAAGGACTTCAATCTTAATTTCGCGTTACTTTAAATCTGGTTAACCGTCCGCTTGATTGTTACGAAGTCTTATATTATGTTACCTATTCACAAGTGCAAGATAACTCGAATACTAAGCTCCCACATCTTCTGAAAACGTCATATTTTTCTAAGTGAATTCGGAGATTTTTGCAGTCGTTTCACGATACCTTCGACCCATCAGAAAGGAAGAGGAATGTTTCTTAAACTGGTAAACACACTTTTAGGAAGGATCCCTAAGAAAAATACATCTGTCCAGAAAAACCATTTCCACAAGATAAGAAGTAACTCTGACCTATGTACCTCTTTGTAGAAACAGATCTTCCAGAACCATACGCAAAACAGTTTTTGGCGATTGAATTTGGTCCATTCCCACAGTTTGGCAGTTTTGTCAAGCTAAACACTCGATTAGCAGCCAGGATAATCAGATTACTTGAAATCGTTATTGAGAACGACACCTCTAGCGATAACATCTTGAAATTACAAGTGATGCGATTACAAGTGAATCAGATCACCTACCAAAGTTCTGTTTCAACTGACTGAAAGGGGTTACTTTTAATGCCATCTCAAAATAGCGGCTGATGTTTGGAGATGTCGGGTTTGAAGGATAATGCGGAAAACGTCAACGGGAGCTGCGTGTCCATCAAACAACTACCCACGAAAATTCATTAATCATATTAAACGCAACACACAAAAACATCGCGGATTTCAGGTTGGAAGCTAGATACTCGGAAGTGTCGAATTCATTAACGCAGTCGCATTCTAAACTTAAAGTCATTTGGTCGGAGAACCAAAAGAAGCAAATCGTGCTTGCTCCTTTTTAATACTGTTTCACAGTTCTGCTAAAGCATAATTTTGAATGTTTATTTTTGATTTACCAAATGTGTTCAGTACAATTAATAATGAAAACGCATCCGAGGATTTTACCATTAAATAAGTAATTAAAAGAATCGCCAAACCATGAGAAACATTCCAGAACGTGATCTGTCGAAAGATACCAGTATGATGTATTTCGTTCTCTCAGTTCTGGAATCTCACCGCATCCTTTCTACATGTTCCATGCAGGCATGTTAAGGCTAGTTGAACTATGGTTATTCCATCTCATCTTGGACATCCTTTAGTCGCGCCCTGGAGTGACAGATTCTTTGGGTATTGCATATATGTTAACGAAATATGCCTCCGGAAATTGACGTTAAGGCTTCAGTCTGGACCGTAGGGTAGCCGCGAAGAATGAGCCACATTATTATGGAGTGAACCGTATCTATTACAGTACTTTTTTTGTAGTTTACACATCATCCTGGAGGTAGAATGGCGATTTAACATGAAGATTCATCCTTCGCGGGCACTTAAGATTTGGCGTTTCATCCGCAAATTATAGTCACCATTCCGATTGCCGGCCATTCGAAACGGATTGCGAGTTGTCACTTAGTAAAACATGCTTCATCTTTTGGGATGTTGAGCCAACACCAATCTTAGACGACACTTCCATTCAGATTGTATTCTTTCTGGTCACTGAACTGTCCAACCTGATATATGTAGAAAGCGAGCTGGGTCTAAGTCTACTAAAAGCTGACCTTCCGATTAGCCGTTAACTTTGTTCGAAGCATTTCCATATGATTATTTGTATTGTTTTGTGGATATATGTTCACTGCAGATTGAACAATTAACGTTCTGATAAATTTGATGCCATTTGAATGACCGTTGTTTTGCTTGAAATGGGTGAGGTAGAAACAATTTAGATTCACTGATTACTTTTGTTTACGGCCAAAGTTGTTGTCCAACCACCCTGAGTTCACCCATGCTTAACCAGTTCACTGCTCCTGTAGACCACTTGACTAAAATTTATTCTTATCACCGAATGGATCAAACTAAAATGATTTACCCGAGATCGTCTTGTTGTACTGACACGATTATCTGTGCGTATTCCATGATAATTCAGTAAGAATGAACGGATGCCAAAACTTTTCACTGTTATGGCGTGTAATAACCTGAGTCAGGCATATACAAAAACGGTGTACTGTGAAATACCACTGAAAGACTACTTATTTAGTTATTTGCCGAAAGGGTGTTTAGTAGTATGATTGCGGCACCCTGGAATAAATTTTTTAAGCAGTCCTAGCGAAATACATACTACAAAAAATGTGCAATCTTGAACATGAAAGTCATTTCAAAGACATCATATCTTGCTGCATCACGATATATATATATCTGATTTGAATATCATTTGAGTAGCTTTCGAGTTTCGCTGTACACGACTATGCTGATAGTGTGGTTTACTGGCAAGAAAACTGAAAAAGTTTTATAGTTAGTACAAAACAATTATGTATGCAAAATACTGATCAAGATTGTTGAACAATTTTATTTTAATTGCAGCGAATAAATTCATTGAAAGTGGACGTGAATTACCAATGTTGTATCAGCGTAATAAACAAGTGCAAGATATGAAAAAACACGATGAGTAGTTTGGAATTCAGTTTTCACAAAGTGATGTTTCAAATAGACGTTCTAAGAGTCCACTAAGGAGCTACTTACCCATCGTAATGCTTGAAGTAGGTAACACTTTTGACGATCATCAATCCTCTGTATGTCACTCTTGATCTTCTCGTAATTCAATTCGACTAAAGGTAGGTCTGCTTTTTCATTCCTAAAATGTTTTTCCATAGAGAAAAACTAATAATTATTATTTGCAGCAATAGAGTGCAAACCAATTTATTTTATTGTGTCAAGGTCATTCAATTCTGTAACACACTAAATAGACGCATCGGTAAAATCTGGTTCCACCTATTACCGAAATGAATTATCTGCAAGAAACATGTTGGTTCAACACAGATGAAGTTCGACATCGATACAGATAATTGCCGAAGCTCAACCGATAAGGACCGTATAGAACTAAAAACAAGTTACTTTCATGGCAGATTTCCATGGTTTATGATGGACACCGTCACAATAACACGAAATGTATTCTGATTAAAGTGTACTCTACTTAAACATTCTTATAATACAGTCACTTGTTTAACAAAGGAACCCAACTTTTTTGAAAGCTAACGTCATCATCATAGACCGCAATACATTAGTGGTTCCCATTGATGCTTAACTGTTACACAAACATGATGTAAAGAGCAAACCCTGTACAAAAAAAGGGGGGAAGAAAAGGCGAGGAAGGAACTAACTACTAAAAATAACCTCGTATATATTCCATCATTCAGCGTCAAGTTGCCTATACCTTGTAAACAAACAAACGAGTTATAAGTGAAATTGAGGCAACATCGGTAGATCAAAACAGGTCAGACCAATACACATGTTTTGCTGACCTCAATCACACCTGCGTATTGGGCGATGAGAACGCAGTTCATCAGTGCCCACCGAATTTGCACGCTTGGCTGTTTTGCACAGAAGCTGGAGATGCTTACGAAAGACCTGACGGGAAGTGGATACTCGCAACGATTCATACATCATGGCGGATCAAACACCAACACTTATAGTAATGTCGTGATAGTCTAAAAAGTAGTTTATATTTGACCAATCTTCAAGACCAGAATAACAAAATTCATTAGGTTACTTTGCCATTGGATGAGTCCTAAGTCGAGCCTAATAGAACAACTTGGTGTTCGATCAAGTTGGGCTATCCAATTAGCGGCAAATGTGAAACTCCATATAACATCAGTGAAAGCTTCGAAGGCAAAACCAATAGGTACCTGATCTTCAGCATAAATAAACATTCACCCTAGGAGGTTCAAGAACGAATATTGAGACTCTACACAAAATCAAATGCTAGTCAATCACCTGACAGATATCATCAACAGGACACGGTTTGATCACAACATTTACGAGAATCATACAACATGACCGATAAAATTGAATAGGATTATAAGGATCAATCGATGTGTGGTTTCGTCAAGAATTTGAGAATACTTAACCCACGACTTAATTCATGATAAATGCTGTTCAATTCACAATAATTGCCACTTAATGATCTTACATTAATATTCCTCGATCTATTTATATATATATATTAAAATAAAGGTCATTTACTGTCGCTTATTTAATACAAGCTAGGGAATACAGAATGGCGATGTCTGCCTCTACCTGTTCTTTAACGTTTTGGTTTAAATTATTTAAGATCCGTAGCGCGTCTTAAAAAATAACCACCTCAGTCAGTTTGTAAAAAAGATATACTGTAACGAAAAAAGTACAAAGTTTTCAGTGCGAAGTTGCAGAAAACAACATGAAAGGAAAGCCACTTTTCTTCCTAAACATATCCGTAATTTCTATGTTTGTGAGCGCCAACGTTCATGACAAGCCAGAACAATTAATGACTAACATTAAGTTTACGAGTTACACCCTTCAACTGAAAGCGGTAGAAAACAATTTGTACCCAGTTATCTTATCCATGTTTTAGACGCTCGAAAGAACACTATATTTTGCTCTATTTAAATGTGGTTTTGCACCATGCCTCAAAGCAAATTTATTGAAACCACTATCTTGAAGGCATAACATGTGTTGGAAACAATGCAAAATCTCTAGAAAGCAAACCATTTTCGGTAGGTATTCCTTTAAGCCCTAAAACCATTGCTACTGGAAAATGGGTAGAAACAAAAGTTTCACATTATAGTTACCCTATGGATGGACAGCATGAGAGCAGCACCTTAGTTAATTGAGAATGTATATCGTTCTGATTTTGAAGCTGAAGACTTGATATGTAAAAAATAACATTTATTAATCCTTCTTGATATTTACCACAGCAAAACCAATTAGATATGCTGAATCTAACCGGAACATTGCTTTACTTTGCTTCGTTGAAGAATGGTTAAAACAAAGTGTTGGAAGAAGACTGTCTAGAATGCCACCCGTCCAGGCCCCTTTTTTATCCAATTACAGGAGTGAAATGTAACATTTTTTCAACGTTTCATTTTTCAGCTGACTTTCTGACTTTTATGTGACTCAAATGTTTTTCAGGTTTTTGCATTTTGTAAGAAACAGAAATATCATGAACTGAGACTTTTATCTAGTTTCGGCTGAATTGACTTGTTTCGGTAATATTACACTTTAACAGATCAGTTCATTAGCTATAATCTCCATAAACTTGAATAATTTCACTCAGGGATTTAAAGTTAAATCTTGGGATAGCTTTGTGTAAGTTTTGCCTTTCAACGTTTACCCCGCATTAAGAGAGGTATCGTCTTGAAATTGCTTCAGACTTATTGTTTGACTTATAATTTGATCTTTTTCTGAAAAAATAAACGCAGTCAATCAACTGTTAAGGGGAAAATATGCATGTTCATTAAGCCGTGGCGGTAATTTGATGCAAAGATAACTCAAAATCACTGCTGCCTCTAATAGTGGCACACCCTCACGTAAAACATGTGTTCCCGTAGATAACGGGCAAGATCTCACTGCCTCAAACAGCAAAAACGCAATGCCGCTATGTGCCCACCACTCAACTTTTTTAAGGAAGTCCATATTGAGGTCCATGATAGCCAATCCAGTATTGTCTACAAATCGTCAGACTTTACTCTCTCTTCCTTTCTCTCTCTTGAAGGAACTAATGTAGTTAAAGCTTGAAAATCTTCATTTGGACAGGCTAAAAGACGAGGATGGCATTAACAGAATAATCTCAAAAGCCAGTGCGCGTGAGTCTTTCTTCCAGCACATTTCGGAAAGGTTCATCAATTTAAAGGCATCTGAAAACACAGTGGCTTCGACAGCTAACAATGGAGGCTGTGCGCTGAAAGCTGAGTCAGATACCAATATCTTATTTACAGCGTATTCGAGCTAGCCAAGATTCCTGCTACCAAACGCGTCAGACTTTTGAATTATTGATTTAGGGTGGGGTTTCCAAGAAAAACTCTGCATCCTGCTGCTTCACAAATCAGGCCATTGGGCCTGAAACTTCACAAAGTTCCCAAGCCAACCTATTTCTGCGGCGTTAATTTCATTATTGTTGCCTACGTCATCAACATTAACATCGTCAGAGAACAGAGTAATAAACCAGTGATTCCCGCTGTGGCTTAACTACATTACAATCTTGAAGAAAAGAACCGAACTCTAGATGGGAGGCAGAAGCAACGAAAATGGGTGACTTAACTACTAAAATACAACCAAACCTGCGCACACACTTTCATTATCAATTTACAACACTTCGGGTATAAACAATCAAGCCAGATGTTAGACTAGAGCGCCACCAACAAGACAGCCTCTCCATGGTTTTCGTTACCTCGCATCATTAAGTGCACAGACAAACATCTCACTTAAACGACGTTCATGTCAATGAACCCGATTAGTGCCATCCCGTCTAACATATCCAGCCACTGACTGTGCTCCACTAAGGCACCTTCATGAGAGGTGCACTTGACCTGCACCGGTCGAACATTTAGTAAACTGCTTCAGATCTTTAAAACTTTTATTATCTATCCCCCTGGCATCTTTAGTCGGTCTTTTTAGCATCCGCAAACAAAGCTCGGTTTGGCATCCGTGATACCTAGCCTAGAAAGCTAGATTTTTGCAGATTTAAAAATTGAACAAAGGAAATTGGTTGGCAACCAATAGTAAATAACTCCTCTCTCTTTTCTGCTCGTTGGTATTATTTAATAACAGTGATCGAATGCAGAAGTCTGTGGTCATATACTGGGAGATTTGTCAAGTCCTTCACCCTCAGCATTTAGGTTTCGCGGCCATAAAGTAGCACAGCCCTCCTACTCGTCCTACATTCCCCACTTTCGATCCCCAAAGAAACGGATCTTTGTCGCCAGAGAAAACAAGGTTTGGGAAATAGCGTCTCAGTGTTGCAGGCATGAACTTTTGTTTCATTCCGTACACCTCTGCCACGCCTACTGTAACTTCTCAATTACACAGAACGGTCAGCAACCTCCAAGAATTTATTATCAACAATATATTCACATAATCACGGCAGTCTTATAGGAGCGCTGTGCACTTTGAGAATACAAAGCTTATTCGGAATTATTTAACGCAACGTGAAATAACGTTTAGGGTTATCTATGCTGTTTGGAAATGATCAAACAACAATGCTTTGTTGTAAACATAATCAAGATTAGTCAGCTTCCACCAGGAAATAAATCTACTGTGACATCTTGCTGATGCCTTAGACGGTGTTTGATTATCTTCGAGGAAAAGTTTGAAAATCAGTGAGAGTGAACGGTCTTGACATCCATCGCTCGTGGTGCTGAGGCTGTCGGACTGTAAAACTCAATCTGGTCTAAATTGCAGAAATGAGGCACTTATAGCATGTTCTAAAGTTTGTTTGGTAAGCCCACAAAATGTAAATCGACCTGTTGAATCAAACACGCATTTCCAGTCTAAAAAACGGTTAATTGTAGCCGGTAATGCGTATAATGTTGCGTCATAACTTGGTGAAGAGTAATTTCTGATCAGTGCATTCTGGTCCAAAGCAACAGCCTTTCTGTTTTATCCTGCCCTTTTTATCCCGAACAGCAGTGCTCTGACAGTCTACTGAACGCCAGAGCGTTGGTATTGACTGAAGCCGTGCCATTTTTCATATAGTTTACGCATGGGCTGCTGATTTTTTGTTGAAACTGAAACATTGTTATTCAGAAAACTGTTAATCAGACGACCATTTTAAATGCGACCGACGGTTAACCAGTGAATATACAAGCAGGAAAATGACCAAATTGTTGGTATCGGTGTTAAAAAGCCGTCTGTGATTCAGCCTGCGACAAACTGCGAGTGGATTGAGATATAAAAAATAAATGCTAATGAGTAGAATCTAAAAGGGTTCTAACAGCAAATCTGGGGCAAGCAGTAAGGCGCATGAAATTGCTAGGTTTAAGCGAGTTTGCAGAAAAACGAGACTATATTCAAAAATATTTTGAAGTGATCTTATCAAGTATAGGGTATACTTCTGAAGAAGTAAAGATAAAATCATGGGCCAACACTACAGAACCTGTGAGAGAATGTATAAAATGACAAAGTAAAAATCCAAAGGACAGCGTGCTGATAAGGCTTTAAGGTCCGCAGAATAAAAACTTTTTTCCAGTCTCACTGAAAACAGTTGCTACATGAGGGGAACGGATTAATTTGTGAGATAAGAAAAGAATAAATGGTCGACAAAACGAATTAGAGGTATATTTCTATGATCGGTACAGAATAGACTGCAGTCGGTAGATGGAGTAAGATTATGTTGGTCCTTAAAGGTAGAACATCAAGAATCCTAGTATTCTATGCTAACAATATGGAGGAATGCGAAACATACAGGCTGATCCCACCAGCAAGTCTGCTATGTTGATGCAGAATTGAAATATCCATGGGATGTGGAATTTCTGTTGAAATAGCTTAGGCATATGCTAACAGAAATGTTTTCAGATAAACAGGTATATTAGTCTCATAACAAATAGAGGGAAAGTGATTGTAGCTAATTTACAGAGTAGAGTATGTTACTTTCGTTCAGGAATTTCAGCAACGAAGTAGTTGTAAACAACTGAAATAAAGTGGTTTTAGAAACAATACTTGTAATAGTTTTGACAAAACTTCAGTCGGATCAGTTGAGAGCGTTGTCATGGTTGGAAAAACATATACAGAATGCCCATGTTACACACTGCCGGTATCCCGCAGGTTTGAGTGGGCAATGAGTAAAATATTAAAAATGCGTAGTCTGTTAATTTATTATGGCAGTAACAATAGTCAAGTAATATATCATTTAAAAGTGCATTTTTGGCAGCGTATTTAGTGATGCTTATCTAGATACCGTCATACTTCATGAAATTTTTGTATAGCTGCGCTGTTGCTTTTCATGAAGTAGGTAAGAAAGAGGGTTTTGTTTTCGTCTATACTTAGGACCAGGAATGCGATTAATAGGTTTCGTAGATTCCAATGTAAAAGTTATTTAACTTTTGCTTTTTCTCAGCTATTTGCGGAGATATGGAGTTTCAAACGCGTAATATTTGTATGATTATGGCTCGTGTTCGAATTTTGTAGAAGTTCAGGAAGGCATATTCAGGGTGCTTGACAAGAACTAGCAAATGACTTTACCACGATTAGAATTCTTCGGAAGAATAGTTTATGATTAGTATGTTTCAGTTTTGTTCTATCTAGGTTATTTACACAGGTATATGAGTTTAAACACACGCTTGTTCGGAAGCTATTCCCAATCTACAGTGGCATACCAACGTTTCCGGTGAGGAACATCGTACACACTTGTGACGCTGATTTCGCATTACGTACAACGGAGAGGGCAATCGCATGAGGCGAAAAGCAAGCCAAACCAAAGAACGTTGATTTGGGTGATTATTGATGGGGTATCTGTTTTCCCGTTTGAACAGAAGACAGTAAAAGCAATATGTCTAATTTTTTTGAGTCATTCCATACGAGTAAGCTGAGAAGTGTATTATTGCTAGAACCGTTATAGAGTGCACTTCATAGATATTTCTATACCTGTTGAAAATGTTGTGAAAGATATGCTGTTTGTGAGAATGTCCATTAGACTGGAAATACTGTTAACAACAGGATGTTGTCAGAACAGAGTTAACGTTTTTATAGTCATATGACACACACTTGCCAATAAACATAAGACCATTCAAAACCTTAATAAATATGGTATACGGTTATTTCGTTGAGTAATTACCCCATCCGTAGTGCTGCGTGTAGTATACAATTGCCTGTGCAGAGTAGACGTATTTTCACTGCTGTTTTTTTGTTAATTGTCTATTGCCGTCGCATTTCTCCCACCACAGGTTTCTCGAATGCATTTTCAACGAAACTGCAGTGGCTGTAGCATCAGTGTGGCAACCGCGTTAACAGGTTTGTGGCAATATATATACTTCTGAGAAATCACGTTGTAAAACAAATTAAATGAAATTTCCACGGATGTTTTGGAAAATATTCGTTGGACGATGTTGGTAATCGCCAGTTACGTAGTCCGGATAATACCGAACTGGAATTTATAAACCGGCTTAAAAAGCTTCAAACGCAAATCTGTCCAGTGTCCGCCATTGTCCGCACAGGCCCCATCCAATTTTGCAACTTGGTCAACGTCATATCCACTGTTCGGTGAAAACAAAAATAAGTGCAGTAGAAAAGTATGGGTACCAGTGTGAAGAGTGACCGGCGGTATTCACATTGTACCCTTCTCTTAGGTTCAATGTCATGCGTTCAGCAAGTGGTCAGTCAGGATCTGCAGTTACCTTCGTGAGTAATAAGGTAACACCGGCACTTTGACAGCACCCATGGGTATGCCCAACGCAGTGTAATTTAAAGTAGGTTTGAAGTTGAACGGCTGCATCAAACGTCAACATACTGGCAAAGTTAGCCCGTAAAGTGCCGATGATATTGTTTGTTAAGATAATACAAACAGAAATTCACGTTTCGCTTTATTCATCAAAAACATAACTGCTGCATGTGGAAAAACTATTTCTTATTTATGGTTAATGAGCTTTGTCTTGGCCCATTTTCAGGCTGTAGCATTCTAGGTTTTTATGTCTATAAAACGCTTATGGTAGTGGATAGTTTTTGTACAGCGTCAATAAAGAAGCGTAAATGGCATACCGCTTTGCCCTGCCTAATTTAAGTCTTCACACGTTCTGTTTTGTTATACCTTATTGTGCCTTATACGTGTGTTTACAGTGGTGATGACCACGCATGCTCAACCAAAATCTACCTTACATTTTTGTCCAGACCATATTCTAACACCGATTTATAGGCAAGAAAGTTTTTAAACAGTTTGGTGAGACTAATTTCAGTATGTACCAATGTGGACAATGTAGATCTAATCGGCTCCCGGTTAGGAGCACGATGTATTTAATCAACTAAGTATGAGATTGGTTAGAAGTACATATTCCCAGAATCGTTTATCTCGACGTATTTAACAGTTCAGCAGAGAGCCAGACAGCAGATAATGGTGACCAAGTTGAAAGGAAGAGGTGCATATGGTTTTCTTCTATTTGATCACAATAGGCGGTCACTTGCGAAAGTTTCACCAATGATGTTGGGTTATGGTGATAGGACAACAAGTATGGCGTACGAATAGTATAACAATAATATCCGCTTATTTTTTGGGCAAATGCAAGAGATAACCTACCAGGACTGAAGTTTTTCAAAAGTGGCAGAGTTCGACAGTTCAGCCGAAATGATGTTTCTTGAGTTATCTCTGAATGAATTGCATAACGAAGACGAACAATCCACTGCGCCCAGCGAAAGTTTACGACCACTGGCAAGCGGTTGACTGTTTACCAAACGCGCATAAATTTTTTCCATGACACCATCCTCCAATTTGATTCCTTTTAGATTACTCTCTAATGCATCGAGTAGATCAGCAGTTACGCCAATGAGCGTCTGATAATCATACTGGAGTCTTGAGAATCTTCTCTGTGTCTGAGAAGCCCGCTTCTCAGCATCCAATAATTCAATCTTAATAAGAATTATTGAATGAACGATAACAATTTTCAATAACTCACATTCAGCTGACGCAAGACACGATCGCGTTTGGTGTTCTGTTCCGTGAGAATTTTAATTAACCTCGGACAAGCCGGTTTTCCCTCTAACAGTACGCTGTCAATTAACGCTGACAGCTTCAGGAGGACAGACCTCCTCCAAGTATCTTTGAATAACTGTTGATATATTGGATGTTCTTTCGGGTTTGGAACGTATGGCAGTGCGTAGTACGGGAGTAAGTCTGTGCTTTGACTTAGGAGAGCTCCTTTAGATTCCAGATATCGTCGAAAAAATTGCATGGAATATTGCTGTTTCTCCTATAAGTTAGGTTATATCAAAATACGTTGGCAATGACTGTATATTAACTGCATACGCGATTATTTTCGTCCCATGATATGGTCGCTAGATACAAATGTAACTCAAATTCTAATCGGCGGCAGTCCCTGCTATCTAGCAAATTACTGGGAATAATTTGAGAAATGGCATCAAAGAGTGCAGCTCCATCACCATTTCTTAAAAGGTTCATGATGTTATTCTATTACATTTATTTGAATTTAATGTAATATAAAACAACATACTTTCTTGATAAAATCATCTAGCGGTCTCCACTCCTGAACGTCAACATGGAGAAAGCTGATAGACTCATTTTTAAATTGTTTCAACGTTTCACGGAACTGATAATAATCAAGAAACTTAAATAGGATTAACAAAATATTAAAAATAGCAATAAGGTACCTGCTCTATGGTTTTTAAGATATTATCTTGTGACCGGTTATCACACTGTTGCATCGTTTCGGTAAAAGTGTCGGAAAATAATGTCAACAAGAATCATCTATTGTACCAAACGATGTGAGCTGTTTAAGTGATTAAATTTTAAAACCGGCGCGTATACATTTTGTTGTCATAACCAATAACAATGAAGGTCGTTAACAGGTCGCATTGGTTTTCACGTGAATTCTTCATAAAACCACGGAAACACGCCGTACTGTTTCTTCGCTGTACGCGTGACGTTAAGTACAATGCTTTTTGAAATGACTTGCTTCCAGTTTTATTCACATTTCCAGTGTACCCAAACATTTTCACTGTTGACTATTCATTGATAGAAGACGCAGAAAATACAGGGTAGAGTCGTCCTGGTCGTAGTTTGATATTCGTGAGAGAATGGTCCCGGAATATGTGCTCATTTCATATTGGGTAAGGTGCACTATTTCCCCCTAGTGTCACCTCGTAAAATATGGCGTATTGCAAGAAGGTCGCGTCGTAGTCGCCGGTAAATCTGAAGGTACATGTGCAGATACTGCGGCCGCTGATCATAGGAGAGGCTCGTCAACCCAACAGCCATACGCACGGCTGCCGTCTATGTTTTTATAAGCTGAGATTCTTCACTTTTGGTTACAAAGGAACACTGCGGCATAGCCGTATTCTACTCACGGACGAACATGAGACAAGGAAGGTAAAGAGAAGGCCTCGACAGATAGCCCTGAGTACTATCCAGTCATAGACACAGGCTTGTATAATGTGTGCCAGTGGTTTGGGGGTGTCGGAAACCGAAATTCAGAAGCCTTGTTCACAACTACACCGCGTTAATTGTTGCACGCAAACATGATATGCTGTGACATCCTGACCTTTCCCAGGCGCATCGAGGTGAATTTATATGGATTTGAAGAAAGACCCTAGTGCATCTTCCACCCTGATATCGTGTCCTAGTTTTCTTACAATACTTCACCGTCCTCGTTTGAGGAGACGGCCCTCCACGCCTCCATCTCCTCAACAAGGGAGAGGATAGGCAATTGCAACCGGTTCATTAAATTATTGCAAAAACACAAAAACAAGGTACCGCTCACCGCCTCTTGTGGAACACCACTTGGGGTAGGCAGTCAGTCGGATAAGTGTTGCTTGACCTTGACAGCTAGCAACCAACCAAAGCAAGTTGACAACGTGCGCCATCAACTTGGGGATCAAATGTTTATGTGGGACTGTTGAAAGCCTTGCTGCAATCAAGAAACGCTACGTCTAGAGTCTTGCTATGGACTCTCGCTTCTGCCCACCCCTGTCTGGCAAACAAAAGGGTTGTCGAGCAAGAGTAGCCTATCCGGCGTCCCTGCTGCTCCTCAGCGAGGACCACGCGACCACCTAAAGGCACCTGAAGACCATGGGTTACCAGTCGCTCCATCACTTTACCAAATACACAAGTCAACTTTACCGGCCCGCATTTGAAAGTCTCCAACTGTCTCTCTCCCTCGTACATTGGCGCAGTCACTGATTGTTTCCACTACTATGGCCGTTTGTTTGCGCTCAGATACCGCCAATACATGTCCGTTAGGGGCGGGTGACTGTGTGTAATCGGTAGACCGTAAATATTCACGTTATCTTTTAGCTAAACAGTGTGTTTCTAGCTACGGAAGTTGTTTAAAATTCGTGACGTGTTTCAAAACTTGAAACCTTAGAATTATGTTGCTGAGAAATGTTTTTGTTTCAATCTTCTGAAGAAGTAAGCAAAGAGTGTGCGGTAGTACAATGGTATAGGGACTAATGGTAAAATATCGAAAAATTGCATTCTACGTTATTTCGAAGAGATGATGGTTAAATATAATGAAAATACATGTGACACGTGGACACACATGCTTTTATTTGGAATTGAATGTAACTGAGCAGGAAAACGTGAATATACTTCCGATGATTGAATCGTTGTTAAAACATTAGGACTATGCTTTTTATAAAGCTGCAAACGTAAGGTTGGCCTATAAACTTATTTCAACGTAGGACCATGCGGAAAAACTGGACAAGTTAGTGGTATTTTCTTGATTACATTCACCATGCTTTGCCATTCTTTGCTACCATCGTTGTAAAATTTCCCATGGAATCATGATGTACGCTGGAATTGAGACGAGGTGACCTACTGAACAACAACATCGAGGAGCTCTTCCTGCCTTAAAGCTTACAACAGTTCCGCGCATCTGTCCTACCTTACGAGTTATACTAAACCATACTCCATGCCTAGACACTTCCCTATGAACACAATCACCGGAGAAGTCCGCGTAATACAGGGTCAAATTGGAGTCGGCACGCCGATCAGTTGTGATTGGCTGAATGCTGCAACTTACGCACGGCTGATTTCCGATGTTACGGAGCTGTTCAATCAACTTTCTCCAATTTAAACGTGTATGGCTCGGTGATGCAGGGTGGAGGGAACCGATCGATTCGTGTGGTCATATCGATTGGATGGATCGGTTGGGTCGTGCGTCGGAGTTGTGTGCGCAGTCGAATGACCCATTCATTCGTGAGATGGTAAAGCTGTCGACGCAGACTACTTTTGAGCGATTCGTGCACCGGTTGTTGACAAATGCTGAGGCTTTCATTATCAAGATGAGTTGCTGTTTGTTCGTTGGTCCTTTTTAGGACGTGTTCTTTCATGCAGGAACATAATACCTTTGTACACAATTTTTTCTAACCTAAATATGCGAGGAGTTTTCATACATGTTGATAATTGTGTGTAGGGTATTTTAGAATGTGCTTATGATGCAGGTTGTTTACGTCTTAATGAGCAAACTTAAGTTTGACCAAGTTTGCTTAAGTTTGCTCAATGCTCACTAATTATTGCGCACTGCATGCGCTCGGTGGGGTGATGAGATCTCTAAAACTGGTCTTATATTTTAAATTGTTTACGTATGTAATTGTAATACAGGTATACTATCCTACTGTTCATTACAGCTAATTAGGAATTTTTGGGTGTCGAAGAACATATAAGAATGCAGTACAATTGCCATCAAAGAAGACTCTCAACCGCTGGAAATTACGATGCATGCTAGCGGTGGATTCCAGTAATCGGTTTGAAGATGGTGTCCTTGCAACAGTGCCGACGAAGAGTAAGCGTTCTTCCAAATGTTACTTCCCGTTCAGATGACGTTGCCTACAACGAAGCAGGTGCTAGCAGAACCTCAGTCGCATGCCACTCAGGGGATTGTGGAACAGTGTCTAAATTGATAGAAGGCTTGAAAGAATGGGTATCAGAGTATCAGATTCCCAGGAGAGCAGTTGCAGCGCTTTTGCGAATAATCAATTCTTTGGCGACCTCTATGTCAACTGACGTCCTTTCCTTGTTGTGTGCACAACGTGATTGCCCCTCGAAACTGATCATCGGTGGGACTTATGCTAATTTCGGATTGCAAACTGCCCTTTCCCGCTTGCCAAATGATGCATCGCTGATGAATACGAATGACCTAGCCATCTAGCTGCACACTGATGGCGTTAGACCTTTCAAGTCGCCAAAGTTGCTGTTATGGTCCATACTTTGTAGATTAGTGAAGCCGTTACAACGTCCCTTTTCATGGTTGGCGTTTTTACTGGCCGAAGCAAACCTTCGAATGTAAACGAATATCTGTCTGATTTGGTCGCTGAACTGTGTGCTCTGACATCACACGGGGTTGTTGTCGGTAACATGCAGTCTGAAAAGCAGTTGATTATCAGCTGCATTATTTGTGATTCGTCTGCCAGGGCATTTGTAAAACGGAAGTCAGAGCACACCGGGTAGCCAGCTGTGGTCGCTGTGCGCAAAGAGGTGTTTACATTGATCACAAGATTATCTATCCTTTAACAGACCGCCCAAATCGTACAGACGAATCGTTTCGGTGTGCCAGAAAGCATAGGAAATCTCCGTTTGAAGTTCTATCGTTGGATATGATACACTATTTTCCATACAATTACATGCATTCTGTTTGTCTCGAGGTAGCACGAAGACAGGTCTCATTATGGCTAGAATTTCCTTACAACAAAAGCATATGTTTAAAGATTGACGCTGCTGAACACGTTGACTTGAGCATAACCGACTGCTCCTGTCTACTTAATGACGACTTTCCAAGGATTTTTCGAGGATGGTTGGAGTCTAAAAATTGGAAAGTTTGTGAATATAGGCAGTTCCTTTTTCACACTGGATCATGGGTGTTAAAGGGAACAATACTTCAGGAGAATTATTCCAATTTTCTCGACTTATCCGTAGGGATTTATGCTCTTGCTCATCCGATTTTCAGCAGATCTTTGTTTGTCTATGGAAATTCTTGCTTGCGCAAGCTCGTGTATGATTATTTCTATTTATATGGAGCAGGGGAAATGACTTACAATGTCCATTCGGTCGTTCATTTGGCGGACGACGTGAAACTTCACGACGAACTGGACAGGTTTTCTGCTTTCCCATTTGAGTCATACATCTACCATGTCAAACGTATGCTACATTCAGCCTGCAATCCCGTTGCCAAGTTATACCGCAGGTGGAAAAAAGAGTTAACAATGTCAAAAATGGTCGAAACCGATCGGCCGTTGCTCGTTGAAGCCCACAACCAGGAATCCAAAAACGTAGATTGTGCCTTAACAATTCATTTGATTTCACCACCAGTCCCAATAACGTAATTATTGTACACAACCTGCCCCACGTTATTGTTGACATTGACAATGTTGGTCCCAACCTATCTGTTCTGTGTTGTAAGAGTTTCCAGAATATTACTGACTTCTGGGTGCATGGCATTGCACCATCTATGTTGTACATATATCAGGTGAGCGACGTCAACCATCAATTGTGTCGTGTACTTTTTCCTGATGTACTATATGAATGTGTTCCATTTTCGTCGTCATTCATTTCACTTGTTATTCCACTGTTACATATGTTCAACAAAAATTTAATAAACAAGAACTAGTGAAACTAGTCCGTGTATTTTTCTTCTGCTAGCCTGAAGAGTGTTAACCACAACTAACGAAATGCTATTCATCCTCAGATATGGACGGAAGAAAGTGTTACTTTGTGGTTAAAATTGAGGCCGACGCCAACGAGGATGTTTCCGTCATCAGCAGCAACTGGCTTAATGCTGCGCGAACAACAGTTACCATTCCGCGACTACCTGGAAGTGCGTACTACAGGTATGCACGAAACCACTTACAGCCGAAGGCCGACAACACAAAGTTACCAGTTAGCATACTGGTTACCTAAAGTAAGTTTCATTACTTGATACTAAATCTACCAACATTTCTTTGGAGTTGTTTTCGAACATGCAAGGGAAATGGAAGTCAGACACACTTCCGGTACTCTACCTTCAGGTGACGATACAATGAACATTGGTTTACCCCAAAAACGTCCAATGTGAGTTCGCCCTTCCAGTTCGGTATCATTTTATCTGTAAACAACCACGTTTTCCAGATGATGACAGCGATGAAGATTTTAGTGCAAAAAAGCGAACGTTTGCATCTACTGCTGTCAGTTACTCCGTTCTATTATGCAGCACTGAGCACCGAATGCCAGTCGGTAACGTAATATACAGTGCACAGAATATAATCCAAGACGACAACAGTGAGAAAACAATACTTCGGTTTTTATTACTTGCAGGAAATGTCCTACAAGAAGCGGTTACTAAGGCTCAGTTGAGTTCATCTTTGAATGGTGAGGAAATTCATTTTGCACCTCATGCACACCGTTAGAGCTATTTCATTGCGTCAATGTACTAATGAATGCGTTACGTACAACCGTGGAACGGTTGACAGCCGAAATCGCTCGACTGGCCAACAAGCACGCACCTTCTTTGTCCTTACCTGTGACATCAGGGAAACGATTACAGGAAGTTGATGGCAAAATGTTAGATTCCAAATTCCATTCCGTAATGGTGAGTGTGAAGATTAATGACCAGCTAATGTTCTGCCTATAGGCTGATTATTCTCGGGATATCAGTGCCCCCAGTGCTGAAACGACTAATGACCAAGACAGTTGCCTCGCAAATCACCTATTCCGGTGCACACCAGACGTTCGCATTTAAACGAACACAATTAAACGGTTTTTTACTATATCAGACCTGCCATATAGCTTTCATTCGGCACGTACTTAGGGAAAGTGCACAAGTGAACGGAATACGCAGCCATCCAGGACAGCATGCTTAATGAATATTGCAAAAGGTGGTTGCATTGTGCAAGGGACAAACGATATACACGAAATCCGTGCGCACGAGAAGGTGTGTACGTTAGTCAAGTTTGTGCGCGGTAACATAACAGCATCCTTACTTATACAGGATAACATACGGACTGTGGATCTGGATGAACAAAATGCTTCCAACCTGAATGCAAATGAACGCTCCACTTGTTGTGCATTTTGTGTAAGTATTTGCCATTAATATATGTTACTTGTCTTAATTACACCAGTGGTTTTCGCTTAAATGGCATATTGAAAAAAGCCGTATTGTAACGGTTGGTTAAGTTTTAAGGTTGCAGGGAGTGTGGGGGATATATGTGAGACGAGACTATACGGCGGGTTAATAAATAGTGGAAATACCGGTAAGAACAGCTGATTTGAGCATGCGTTTTTCTCGGCTGCTATTGGTCCGTAAAACCTCCGTGTGTGCTTTGCTTAAAAAACGGCGGGGAAAACACTTCCGCTGTGGACACCACGCTGTTTCCCCAACGAATACACCTGATCGGCCGCTTGACAAAAAAAGCGGAAATATACGTGGAAAAAGGAATTGTGTCCATAGGGTTATAACTGCTCCGTCCATTTGTCCTACCTTACGTGTTAAACAAAACGGTTTCCTATGCTGAAACACATAGGTGGACCAGTGAAGTCATGGGGGACAAAAATGTGAGAAGACGTGAATTATGTAATTGATGGTTATAGAAAAATGTACATACTACCTCCGCCTTTCTTCAACGCAGAATATAGCCTTTGGTTTTCACATGTTTTGGGTGTGCTCCTAAGTGATTGAAGCCGTGTTTCAGATGAAGTCTTCATCATTATGTCGTTCATCGCATCTGATATCTGCAAGAAAACTATGCACATATATATGAAGGAACTTACTTCAACAGGATAGTCGCTCCAGGTTATGTTGATTCGCGTCTTCTTCGGCCTATGTGTAAGCGATACACTGTCAGCGAACCGGTATAAGTCGACATCCGTTGTTAGTGGTGTGCGGGACTTGCTTCTCATAACCACTTCGAAGTGTGAACAGCGGCTGAAGTAAAGGGAACCGACAAAAATAATTTTTCGAAGCTTGCGCTTACTAGGTGACTGAGGTTGAAGCTGCTTGCCACAGAATGATAACTCGTTTATCTCTGCCACTTTGATATATATGGGGCGTGAAAAATCGGCTGATCGGCATAACAGCAATAGCTGTTCATCGGCATCACGTACATGAAAGCAACACAACAGGATGTCGCAGCCCAATAACACATGAATTGCCCTCATTTACGCCGCCATCTTATCCGTGACAAACGTCCTTACCGCAATCTGCTCGCCCGCCATTTTTCGAAAAATTTCGAACAGCCTAAGTAGTGAAACGTACTTTGCACTACGAATGTACTCGTATATCATGAGTTGGCCATGTCCCATACCAACCCTTGCGAGGAACTGATGTAACTTCCAGCTTTTAAAGTTTGAAGGGGTGTACATTGACATACGCGTGCCTGCTTGCCTCCTGGGTGTCATCTATATTCACAGCACACGAGAAACGTCGGATTAGTTCAATCTGCGTTCCCTGGGCAAAATAGACATGCGCATATCTGTTGCTATCATCCCGCATAGTGTGCACCACACCCATCGCATCAATCACCAACAGCACTTAATAGGGGTACTCTAATGTTCCGTGACCAGTTTTACATAGCAAACTTAGTTGACATTGGGGGCTTCAACTTGCGGCGGATGTTTCCAATGTCAGCGGTTGTGATAAACTTCCTGTAAACATCCGCTACGTACGGCATAATGTCAGAAGTTGGTGTATTGTACTGGAACAGACGCCTACATTCCTTCGACTTACTGACAGTGCGTCCCCGATTCGTAGGATGGGACACATAGCAGACGACTGAGGGGCATGAATGTTAGTCGTAGACCGTGGGTTTCTGCGCTGTCGTGTTCGGGAAAATTATTTTCCTGGAAAAATCGTTTTACTAGCTTGATATCTAGTGCACAAATTGAAGCCGTCGGAATCTGCGCCACGGATTCATGTGTCTTTGTTTCAATTCGCCATTAATTGAAAATCACCTCATCGTAGTGGTTTTTCGAAAATCGTTACGGCTGCTTTTGTTGTGGTCGATTGCGTGTGGTAATTTTAACACAAGAATGCTGGGATTGTTTTCACTTTATTTTTACGTGCTTGTCATTTGTTTGTTACTTTATTTTCAGTTGTTTATTTTTTATTTGTAGCAGATGGATTATATCGCGACTTTCAAGGCGATGTTTGAAGATTGCGAACTTCGCACTTTCTCACAGTTTCAGGAGTGTCTTCAGAGGTACATGGACGAGGTCGGCGTTATTTACGTTCGTGGGACGAGCCGTAGTTCGAAAACTGCCTTGCAGTACGATAAGGTAAGTTGAGATGATTTCCTGAAAACCTTGCGAGTTAACTATCGTCGTACATACTACAGGAGGCGTAGATGTGTATGCAGGGGTGTGCGACGTGTCTAGTGGATTAACTGTCGTTAGTTTTAACGAATCAGTTCTCGCGACACATGTTGCAGATGAGGATTTCATTTGGTCCGACGAGATGCGTGTCTGGTTGTGAGCTCTTTCGAGTCAGAGCACAACCACCCCCTCAGCCGTCTGCTATCAGTCCCATTTTACGCATCGTGGACTCACCGTCGATGAATTAAACGGATACAGGAGTCTGTTTCATTACAATACATCAACTGCTGACACTGGAAATTATGTGGCGGATGTTCGCGGGAAGTTTATCATAACCGTTGGCCGT